>WKLE02001199.1:17700-29778 GCA_014885115.2 Asterionellopsis glacialis | reverse complement strand
CGTTGCAGATATTAATGAAAAGAATGTAGATGAACTTATTCGTGGTTTTACGCAATCATACCCGCCACAAAATGATAGACAATGGGCGCTAGATCATGCTGGTCTGCATTATGATAAAAATAACAACCGTGCACGACTACCTGAAATATTGGAATCTCAGAAGAAACCCTTTATAGCACCTGCATTAAAGGATGGTGAATTTGAAGAATTACGTTGGAGAAAAGATAATAAAATTGTCAGTCCATACACATTAGAAGTTAAATTACCAAACGGGTTCCCAGACATGATGATTGATTATGCACAAAAACAAGGATTTATTAATTACTTTAGGGAACTGACGGGTGATGAGCCATTGCCGAAAGATTCTTCCATTCGAAAGGAAATGAATGGAAATGCATGGACAGTTCAACGCCCCAATCCAAATTATCATTCTAATATGCATTGGATTGGACCTGCAGATGAAGAAACGCATCAAGACTTTCTTCTAATGCTAAGTATGGCAGGATTTGATTCTGTTTTAGAAAGCTTGGCAAAGAAGTTTAATTTGGATGGCCTCACAATAGTTCAAGTAACATACATGGCAGTTAGCTTTTGTGATGGTTATTTCTTCCATTGGGATGTAAGTCAAGTACTGATCAAGGCTCATGTGCAAATCATCATGTTGCTCTGGACTATCTTTTGTTGAAATATAACTCATGCGTTTTATGGTTTCCCTTGCCATTTCCTTGCCAATTGATCGCACTCAGTTTCCTGATACAGGAGGTAAAGCATTCAATATTATTGTCCCATTGTTAGGCGTACCTGGATCGCCTGCTGAACTTCAAATTCAAGATGGAGATGACGAAGAACGAACCGCTGGATACAAGTACGAAAAGGATCACGGTATGTACAGTACTTTTCTTGAGATAACATTTGCAGTATTGGGACAAACTCACAGAGTCAATGTATAGTAAAGAGTTCCATAATTCTTGATGATTATTCTAACATGGTTTTCGTTTTCCCTTTCTTTTACGTCTACAGCCATTGTCTTTGGTGACAATGCTATGCATGCGACTGGACAAGTCAAGTATGATGAAGGTGATTTCCGCATGGGTGCGACAATTTACGTTGCAGATATTAATGAACAGAATGTAGATGAACTTATTCGTGGCTTTACACAATCCTACCCGCCGCAGAATGATAGACAATGGGCTCTGGATCATGTTGCTATGCATTACGATGGTAAAGGAAAGAAAATTGTAGCCCCCCAGGGTGGAGATTTCTTACGTCCTTATTTAGACCCTGGTCAAGTATCAAATTTGTATTGGGCAAATGATAAAAAGATGGTACATCCATGTACACTTGAAGCAGGTTTACCACGACATTTTCAAGACGTTTTAATGGATTATGCCATACAAAATGGATTTATCGACTACTTTGCAGACTTGGTTGGTGACCACCCATTGGAAGTAGATTCTACAGCGAGAAAGAATGTGAACGGTCTGGATTGGTTAGTGCAGCGTCCGAACCAAAAGTACTTTTCCAATATGCATTGGATGGGACCTGCAACTAAAGAAACTCACGACGATTTCCTTAAAGTGTTAAGTAAGGGTGGTTTTGATACCGTGTTGGAGGGCATTGCTAAGAAAAAAGGCTTGGCTTCATTATCCGTCGTTCAAGTAACGTACATGGCAGTTAGTTTTTGTGATGGTTATTTCTTCCATTGGGATGTAAGTGCACCCGCATAAATTCCGTGCACAATGTGTTCTACTATATGCATCATGCTAACGTATTTTTGGAATCTTGTCTCTTCTTTCTCAACTATCCTTGTATAGTTCCCTGATACAGGTGCGAAAGCTTTCAATATTATTGTCCCCTTGATGGGTGTTGATGGATCACCACCTGAACTTCAAATTCAAGATGATGAGAATTCCGAGCGAACTGGTGGGTACAAATATGAAAAAGATCATGCTATTGTCTTTGGTGATAATGCTATGCATGCAACAGGACAAGTGAACTACACGGAAGGTTTCCGTATGGGTGCAACTATATATATCGCTGACATTACCCAAGATAATGTGGATGAACTTATTCGTGGCTTTACACAAGCATATCCGCCACAAAGTCCAGACGAGGCACGTCAATGGGCATTATATAATGCAGGTTTGCATTATGGCAATGGAAACAAACTTCCATCATTTGATTTGGATGATTGATATAATTTCACCAAGTTGATGAATGGGAAGGTATCAATCCAAACGAACATGTCATGGACATGTACTGTATCGGATTATTAGAAACAACGCACACATCAAGGAGCAAAAAGTGGGGAAGATTTTTAATAGTACCTTTATATTTAACCAAGAACTACATTTTAGAGAGAGCGTACTGTAAAACACCATGACAAGTCCAACGTTGTTGTGTTGTACAGACACTCCACGTCCACACATGGAGCAACCACCAATAAGTAGGCATTTATGTATTCAACAAACTATACCCCACATGCTATTATTCATTTTTCTTCATCATGACTTGGTATCGTTTTGAAAACATTTCAAACTCTTTTGGTACTTGACGTATGATAATACTCGAGGGATCCACATCCCAGCCATATTTCTTTACAGTTTCAGCTGACCACCAAGTTTTATCAACGCCACCCCAATCGCCAACTTTACATATAGACTCGGCAATAGATTCAATCGCCACAACTTTACCTGGTTTGGCTATACGGAGCATTTCTGATACCCATGATGCAAACCAATTTTCTTGCTCTAATTGTTCTTGCTTGGCCAGATATTTATCTATTGGATCGTCGGATTCACAAAATTCAGAACTTTGCCATTGACATGGTGCATCGTCATCTCCAGAAGCCAAATCTTCTTCTGTTAGTAAATTTAATGGATCATTGAGTGGGTCAATATACCCCGTATAAACTAAATCAAAACTACTGGATGGTACAAAATCTAAATTGGACGAATCACCACGGCATAAATGTCCTTTTGTAGCAAGTGCCTTTGCACCTTCAGTATTCCATGCATAATTAGCTAAATCAATACTTTCTTGCACATAATCATTTCCATAAACTGTAATGTTATGTATATTGTGCTCTGCCAACGTTTCCACCGAAACTAATAGATTCATGCCGCTCCCACATGCACTTTCATAGAGAGAGTCACCACTTTTAAGGTGAGGTACAAATACTTCTTCTTTCCAGGGTTTCAGCATGCGTTTAAGTCTAGGATATTTATAACTCCATGCATCCAGGGACACGTTCCGAAAGTCATCTAATGTTTTATTAAGATGCTTAACATCTAATGCTTTATCAAAAACCCTAGCATCATTGTCTTGATATCCCTTGAAAATACCGGGATGATTATCATTATCACTTGTTTCCACATGTGCTGGACACGTGTACGGTACAATAGAATGACTATTCACTTGCGAATGACTCAATGATGATGAGAATAATGAATTCTTGAAACCAATCGTTAATGATAGACCAATGGTTACCAATGAAAGAGCAACAAATTTTAAAGTAGTGCTACCCCCATCGAGGGGTGACTGTTCATTACTTGTTAAGATTTGCATCGGAGTAAGTTTTTCCTCATTTTTGGACTTTGCATTAGAGGAAGGACCTCTGCGTTTGGTTGCTCGATCTGCTACCATCATTGTTTAGGGTTTGTGTCGATGAAGCGAAAATGATCCGCAATGACGCCAAACTAAATTACCGTCCTATTCGTACGGGGTGAATGTAGTCCTAGAAAGAGAGGAGAAAAGTTCCCAAAAGGTTGTCGTGGCTCGCTCGTGAATATCGTGAGTTTTTGCTACCGCGTGAACGCATGAAGAGAGCATGTACGTACTGTATTTACAAGTCCCTCATTATATATATTAGTTTTGAGGATTCAACGGAATAAATTTTAGTATCTAAGTGCCAATCGCCTGCATAATATACGGGATGAGATACTACACCAAAATAACGGCCAATGTAACCTCCACTGTTTTCCGGCGTCTTCTTGTCTCATATTCGAAAAAGTACAATGATGCTCCCTGGATGTATTTAATATTTCTGTATAAAACGTGTACCTGTGGCAAATTCAAATAAATTGACATGCATGTTTTTCGAGCAAAGTGTTTTTTCGCGCCAGCCAGCATTCCGTCCTCGTTAAATCTACAGAAAAACATACCAAAAATTTG
The DNA here is from genome assembly GCA_014885115.2 of Asterionellopsis glacialis. Lineage (NCBI taxonomy): Eukaryota > Bacillariophyta > Plagiogrammaphyceae > Rhaphoneidales > Asterionellopsidaceae > Asterionellopsis > Asterionellopsis glacialis. The sequence continues at coordinate 25,605 of WKLE02001199.1, read as the reverse complement.
TCCTGAGCTGTCCGAAGTCTTCTTGTATGTACTGTAGAACCCTCGACTACTGCCGGCTACAAAAAGATTCATAGGTGCCGGCGGCGGGAATCACATCGATCCTTTTCTTTTGTACCTCTAGAGTACTTCTATTCTGCACGCAGTTCTGATGACATTTTGGAGAGGCGGTTAAATTCCTGCAACAGACCCGCAAGGCCGAAATAGGTATGAAGAACCATCAAACCAGATTCATGTAGATTCTTTACTGTCTGTCTATCTAGAATAGATACCAGGTAAGTGGTCCTTCACGTAGAAACTAATTAATTACCTGGCATTTACCTGGTATGGATCATTTCAAGCCATCCTAGTAAGTAAGTACGTACAAGGTAGACGATCAGACCTACCTTGTACTTGTATTAGTAATTAGATAATAGACGGCGTATATGAGACACTGGTGTCGAAGACATTTTTTGGATGAGGATCTTGCATGTTTGATTTTTTTTGTGTACAGAACACCAAACACCCGCGGCCCCTCATCGGGAGATATCATATGAATCATACATCATGGGGGAACACTTCTTGTCTTCGACCGCAGCCAATGTATCAACTACTCTTTATTTGAGAAAAAGAGAAGTAAACGACAGGGACACCAGTATAATCTTTGAGAGAAGCACGAAGAATAACGAATATATCCCAAACAAGAGATTTATTCGCTTTGATAGATTTGGAGTCTCTGTTTTTCTTTTTGATCCAATCGCAAATGCAACGCCATTGTTTATCTGCTACAATAAACAATCATGTTGTCGAGTAGTCACCAGCGCCATTGGTTGCAAAATGTTGTGAATTTGCATATTGTAACGTTACTATTTCTTTTTTTAGAACACAACTCGTACCAAACAAACGCAGTACAACAACAACAACAATCATCATTATGTCGTTATCGTGATGTTACAATTGATTTGTCTGCAGCACAAGTTGATTGGCATTTGTGTCATCGTCAAGGTCTTGAAACAACGTATGGTTTCAATGGCTCTTACATATCATCCTTACTCTATACTGAACCATTCGTATCGTCATTTCAATTTTACAAGAAACATTGTTTTCAAGCTACTCATGTTCCAGGGACAATTTTGACTAATATGGTTCAAAGCAATAATACGAAACACTTCTTTCCACATATCAAGAGAAACGGAAATGACAAGGATGTTTTGTTCATGGATGACAATTTACAACATGTACCAGATATATCTACTACTGGAAAAGACTTTTATACGTATTATTGGATAACATCCTTTCATCTTTCAGATCTTTTGTCTAATGTTTCTACCAGTCAGAATAATAATGATAATAACAACAACAAAAAGGTGAAAGAGAAAAGTACCAACAGCAACAACAATGTTACATTACTTGACAATTGTGATATTCGTTTCAAGATACGATCATTAAATTATAGGGGAACTGTATTTAGCAATGGAATCGAAATTCAACCTGAAAATCCAATTATACCGAGACAAAGCCAAAGAGATAAAAGGAACGATGCCAAACCACCACCATTGGGAAGTGCTGTCGGGATGTTTCATCAATGGACGTATCTCTTACATCAAGGATCAAGAACAACACCAAAGAACGTATTGTCATCATCCAAAACAATAACTATAGCAATTCTTGTAGAACCACCTGATTATCCTGGCAATGTAACCGGCCAACAGGGTGGTGATCATAACATTGCAAAAAATGCTGCCATACAGCAATCCACGGCTGGATGGGATTGGATACGTGGTACACCTGATCGCAATACAGGATTATGGGATCAATTGTCATTAGGTATTGTAGATTCTTCTATAGAAATTCACAATATTCATGTACAAACCTTGTCAAACATTACAACACGGCATCCATCCAATGTTGATATTGGAATAAGTGTAGATATCCTTTATGATTGTTCACATCTAAAGTATAGTATGATGAGCTTTGGAAGGTGTTCTCATACTAATCACAGTAGTGATAGTAAAAAGGCAAAAGATGACAGAACTTTTAGTATTGTTGTATCAGTCTCAGAAACAAGTCCACAACTTACCATGTCATTTCAATTTTCTTTGACTGACTTGAAGAAGAAGAAGAAACCACTTGGTACACTCCATAAATGTCAAACAACTTTACGCTTACCGCCTGTAAAAATGATAAAGCCCAAAACATGGTGGCCGCACAACTATGGTACTCCGCATTTATATAATTTAACTATTCAACTTCAAAGTCCTACCAATGATTGCGATAGTAATCATCCTGAACACCATGATTATGAAAGAACTTTTAACGATGCCAATAACACCATTAACAACAGCAAAAATCAAGTAATTATTCATAGTGAAAAGATGACTAGATTTGGTATCCGTACAATATCATCTCATATCGATACAACAGTTACTAATGGACGAATATTTGTTTGCAATGGACAAAAGATTTTCTTACAGGGTGGTAATTGGGTAGGGACAGATCAATTTCATCGGTTTTCAACATCTACGACACGGTATCAAAATGAAATTATGTTACATAAAGCCATGGGGTTGAATGTTATTCGTGTATGGGGTGGTAGTATTACGGAACGTCCAGAATTTTACCATGCAGCTGACCAAGAGGGTATACTTGTAATACAAGAGTTTTGGATGACAGGTGACAACAATGGACGATGGGCTGGTTCCTACAGTTACCCACTTGATCATAATGTATATCTGTCATGTGTGCAAGATGTTATCGTAATGTTACGAAATCACCCATCATTGATGCTTTGGGTTGGTGGTAATGAACTTTATCCTCAAGGGTTAAGCCCTTCATATGATATTGCAAATGCAATACAATCATTCGTCACAAAGTTAGACCCAGGACGATGTTATGTTGCATCATCCATGTCTAACTATACCAATTATGACCCATCCTTTGCTTTAGCACCTAAAGATGGTCCTTATGGATTCCTTAGCCCATTTCGTTTCTATCAACGTAATCCAGGTTTAAAGTTTTGGAATGGAACACTCGCAAACCATTTGAAAATTGGATTTCAACCTGAAACTGGATCATCTAGTACACCTGAGTATCGAGAAATACATTTGTTCTTGAGTAAACCCCATGCAGAAGAGTTTCCTACCAAACATGACCAAAAAGTCCCTTCCATGTTTCAATATCATAATTACTTGTCCTATACGGACCACATGGGGTGGGATCACATTTATGATGCATACGGACCTCCATGGAACATGTCAGAATATTGCTTTCGTGCCCAACTTGCACAATACAATCAGTTTAAAGGATTAATGGAAGGATTTCAGAGATACATGTGGACATATTACACAGCTGTTTTGTTTTGGAAAACACAATCACCATGGCCATCATTTAGAGGGTATACCTATAGCTTGTGGTTAGAACCCACAGGTGGTTTCTATGGGATCCGTGCTGCCCTGGAGGGTGGGCAACCACTTCATGTACAGCTTGGCAATTGGACGAGAGAAACATATATAAGCATCATTAATCGTTCACCAGAAATATTTAACGACCATGACAAAGATGAGGTTACTTTTTCGTTGGCGGCTCAATGGTGGGACTTGAATGGGACATTGATCACGTCTCAGATCCTTAAGATAGACGGGTACAAGATTTTACCAAATTCAGTCTATACTTTGCACATGAAAGAATTTATGTTTCCTACACATGCAACTCTGGGCATATCGTATCTACGTCTTGTATTAGACTCACCAAATGATCCATCCGTATGCCTACGAGGGAAATATAACCATGACAACTATATGAGTCCGTATGGATGTTCCTTCAATGACTACTACCTTTCCGACCCAGAGAACCATCAAAACTTTACCGGCTTGAGTGAATGGAGGCTCAATTCGACTAGGCTTCTTCGATTGGATGTAAAGTGTCTAAACTATGGTACCAAGAATTCAGACGTGATCATACAAGTGACGAACCCTCACAAGGTATTAGCATTGCAGGCACGTGTACGTCTAGACGATTCACAAACGAAGTACTTCTATTCAAATCAGTATATTTCTCTTTTGCCATTCGAAACAAGGAATTTGACAATACAGGAAATGTTCTTTGATGCCTCAAAACATACCAATCGATATTCAAAGAGAATGTTGGTACTGATCGATGGACTGAACATTAGATCAGAAAAGCACTTTTGTGGTACAATGTTTCCTGGTGGCGCTAAGCAATCTGAAAGGGTATCGAGGAAATAATGTACTATAGGAGAAAAAAAGACTCCATACCTTGAAAATGTGTTTTGAAATAAATGATTATTCATGTATTATGTAATCTGGCATAACCATTTAGAAAATACCCCACATTACAACTAGTATGAAAACTTTACCCCAGTGAAAGTGGTTCGACACACTATTGTTAGCACCTGAATTCCTCCTGAATGGTTCTTCTGTAGTACCAAATGAAATTACACCTCGAGGTTTGGTCGGAGAAGCTGATGGGGCGTCAGAAGGACTCGAAGATGGCTGTGATGTGGGAGAGACGGAAGGTCTAAGAGATGGACTTAGCGAGGGTCTAGAGGAAGGATTAGCAGAAGGCTTTGACGATGGGTGTGCAGTGGGTGTGATGGTCGGATTCAATGAAGGACTGACTGAAGGAGATGCACTGGGCATATCACTTGGTGAAGTACTTGGGCTACGACTAGGTGTGGCACTAGGCATTAACGAGGGAGACAACGACGGTGAAATCGAGGGCAAACTGCTTGGCATGTTTGAAGGGCTAGCACTAGGAACAAAGGAAGGCACTGCTGACGGTGTACGGCTAGCGGGGTCACCTGTATAGAAAATAGACACACACAAATGCATTCCTTATGAGAACAAACTGGATTCCATATTTCTCTGTTTCTCCTTGATGATAGTTATGCGAATTGATTTTCACTTACCGTCTCTGAACATTCCAATACCAAGTAGTGTTCCTGTTATTGCAAAAGCAGCTATGGCTGTTAAAGTAGATAGTAAGAAAATAGCAAACTTCCAACGTCGATCGTTTCGTTCTTGCCGTTTTCTGACTAATTGGAACACTTTTTCGTCCGTTGTTGCAATAGATGAGTTCGAAGAAGAATAGGAAGCCGTTCCTGTTGAGTTCTGATCTTGTTCATCAGAGGTTTTTCGAATGTTCCGTACGTCGTAAGCCTTTTTCTTTGATACTGCTGCTTCTGCATTTTTTTGTTTTTTACTACCCTTTTCTGTTTTATTGTTTTTTTGGCGGAAGATTCGTCTTGATGATTTTTTTTCAACATCATCAGACCGTTTTACCTTGTCTGGAATCAATGCTGTCTTTCCATTAGGAGGTTTTGTATTGGTAATTGCATTCTCAGAAACAACATAGATACGTTCTACTTCAAATTGATCCGAAAGGTCGACTTGATCCATCTGTTCTCCCTTGGTGTTACTTTTTGGATCATCGAGCTCATCTTGTTCCCGAAAGGCTACTTTGTATAGATTTTCAGTACATGCATGACATGCGGTGATATTTTCATTTGCTTCATCTGAAAGCACCTTACACCCATCTTGTTCAACCGCCTCGTTTTTATTAACCATTTTTATTTCTTCGTCTGCTCTTTTTTTATATGACGATGATAATTTGGTTCGCTTGGAATGTCAAGGATACAAATAAATGGACAAACAACTCACAAGAGGTAGGAGAAAGAGGCAAGTATTTGTGCTCACATACAGTAAATGCTGCTATTATGTGATTTTATCCCATTTCTGTGGCGTCAGTTGAAAACATGAGCGTGAAACGAAACATTTGTGTTGAAATCTCGTCAAGTTGACAAAGAAGGAAATATCATCGACCGTTGTGAACGTTGAATAAGCAAGAGGAGGACGACAGGCTTTTTGTTCGTATATATTTTTGTATACACATCATTTCTCCGTTGAGGACAGAAGGTCTTTTCATATCTACTACCTCGTGTACCAGGTACGTCCTTAATAATATTATTTTATTTAGGATATTTTCCAAATCTCGCCAATTGCGTACAGTCAGTACCATATCCAATGGATAGGACAGATTTCAATACCAAACGGATTTTTGTCAAAGAATATCCCATCCACCTCAATAGGCACGTACAATCTAGTACAGAAGATGAAATTCTTCACAAGAATCTCACATTTTTCGACAAGTTTTGTCTGAAAATTCAAGTAGAATACGAGTTTGGGTGAACCATGCAACAAAAACGTTACTGAGGAAATCGTGCATGATGGATGATCGTGTAAGAGTACCTTCAAAATCTAGAGGATCAAATAAAGAAGTGAAAAGAATCAGCTCCATGGTAGGAAGGAGCGACAGTGGTATTTGCAAGATAGTTTTAAAAATGTTCATATACTGGTGCAGATGATGCTGTAATTCCAAAAGAGACGACATGGCTGAATTTTGCGCAATGTAGGTAGGCTGGAAACTCGCTGGAGATAACGCTGTGCCTGTATGGAGTAGTCCAAATATTGTGCATGTTTAGATTACATCAAGTATATTCGTTGTTCATTTCATATTGTGATGTTTCTCTTTGCTCTCTCTTTTCTATACAAGTCGAACAAGAAGAAACCAACACATATACAAATTATTGGTGTGTGTACAAAAACAAGGAGCACGTTCGTCGAACGAAACAAGTAATAAAATAATATATTTTTATACACACTATTGTATTTTGTTGTAATTGAAGTTTTCTATGGAATGCTCTTGTAGTATTGCCACGAGATTGAGTCCATACGATTCTAGTAAATAAATAATCTTTTACTAGAATACTTCTACACCTACTCTACTTTAGAGTTCTACATTAAAGTAGACAAGCACGGTATTGTGAGGACTTTCAAAAGTAAGAGACTGTATGATTCTGTCTCTACACGAAGTAGAGTATTTCGAAATTTATTTTTTTACATGTATTTTAACATATATATATAAACATTGGTGCAAGGTACTGGTGTTTGTGTTTTTCATTTTGGAGAGGAGGAAACAAAAAAGTAGCTTTCTTTTTGATGGTGAATGATATGCCTAATATCTCGTAAACTTGTTTTGAATGAAACCTGCTTATTACGGATAGAATTATACAAGAGGAGAGAATAGACCGAGGAGTGAATACAAGAGAAAATTCTGAACTCATTTTATTTTTTTTTGTTCTGGTGCGTACGATCGTCGAGGACAGAACAGAAAGAAGAAGAAAGAAAGAAAAAAGGACAGGACGGAAGAACAGAAGATGGGAGGGGGGGATAGATGACATGAAATGGAGGGGAAGAGAATCTGTGTGTAATTCCGATCTCCATCGAAGAAGAAGTACCGGCAACCCTACTGTTTCCAAGATTCGATGAGTCAGAGCTGCTGATGTGGAAAAAAAGTGAAACTTGGAATCTCTCTGGCTGTGGTTCGTACGCACGGACTTGGGCGAGTCAGGAAAAAACGTGAAACACAGAGACACGATACAAGATGGTGGTGCCTATGTATATGTAGGAAGTTCTCTGCGTACTCTAGACTATTATTTGTAATCGTACAGTTCCAAGATTGATGTTTTGTGGTACATACAGTGGACACCAAGACACAAGATGTATGGTCAAGTCGGAAGAGAACCCGAACACCTTGTGGGGGTTTGTACCACGTCACATATTGCCCTTGACCAGCTGTCCAACTTCAAAAGTTTCCTTTGGATGATGTCAGCATGTTAACAAGAATTGAAGTTGGTGGGAAAACCATATGGTTTCCAAGTTACAGATTCGGAAGTACCATATGGTATGCCATATGGTTTTCTGACATGAAATGATTTGATTGGCTGAATTATAGTGAAATAGAAAAGACATGGACTCCGAAAAACAGATGTAGACGGAGAATTGGAGTGTCCGACAGACTGGATGTTGTACAAGTTGTGTACAAACGGTGTCTTGTTTGTTGTACAATTAT
>WKLE02001199.1:0-17505 GCA_014885115.2 Asterionellopsis glacialis | reverse complement strand
TCTACTGTGTGATGACGGGAATGATTTTGTAGTAGAGACATCAGAAGGGCAGAACACGAACACTTCTTTCGTAGGTATCGGTCCAGCTGTCTTTTGAACCATACAAACGATTGAAGTAAATTATATTAATAAATTACGTATTATTATCGTTTTGTCGGGGCATAAAATTATTACATAGACATCAAAACCATCTGTTCTAGAATTGCACTTCAACGATAATTCCCAAAATAAACTAACAATAGAAGCTTCTTTTCTTTTTGTTTCCATGTATGTTACGAAAGGAGACACATCTGTTTACTAACCTTGACCAAACCAACAAACAAACAAACCAGTAATAATAAGCATACAACATAACAACATTCATTCGTCCATTTCATCATGGAAGAAACAAAAGAATACATGTCATTGACAGCCGAAATTGATTCATCGTTATTGCATTGGGGCGATGAAGATGATGACGATGACAATGGCGGTGACGAAAACGACGACACGAACAATAACGATTGTGGATCAACTGGAAGTGATGAAGAAGATGACGATGATAGTGGAATTGTAGTGGTTGACGATTCCAGTCATCATCGACAACATCACAATCACAATAATAATATCAATAATATTAACAATCACAATAATCCTCGTCACAATCGTCATGCACACAGTCATTCACACAATCATCACAATAATAACAATCGTCATCATCATCACCATCACCACACACATCACCATGGTCATAATAACAATGACAATAATCATCGAAATGATGATGGTTTGAATGATACAGACAATGACAATTCGGATCATCCCTTGCGAAGACAATCGTCTCAATTATCATCGCAAAATGGTATTGATAATCACAATGACAATGATAATATCAATAATATTAATAATAATAATAATAATAATGCCAATGGTGGTCAAAGTGAGACGGATACGGACAATGAACAACCACAGAAACATCACTCCTCACAACATCAACATCACCACCATCATCATCATTCAAGTCGAAACAATACCAACAACATCAACAACAACAGCAGCAATAATAATAATAACAATAACAACAACACTAACAGACCGTGTGTTAGTGAATTGACGAAACGACTCAATCCAAGTCTTGCGGCATTTTATCAATCACAACAACAACCATTGTTACCACCACTCCAACAACAAAGTACTACCAACAATAGTAGTATGTTCACTACAAGTGGTGGTCCAGCTTTATCTTTACCATCCTTTATGAGATTACCATCCTTTCCATTAGAAACAGAAAGTTGTAATGGTGATGATGACGACGGTGGTGGTGATGGTGATGATAATGATGATGATGGAACAAACCATAATGAAGAGAATGACAACAACAATGATAATGATGGTAACAACAACAACAACAACAACAACAATAATAATGATGCTGGTAATACGAGTAATAATCGGACCAACAACAACAATGGTAACAATGCGAATCAACAACCGCAACAGCAAAACACAACATCCAATAACAATGATACCAATGTTGCCACAAATCAACAACAACAACAACAACAACAACAACAACAATCGTGGCAAGTACAGCAACAACAGCAACAAATTCATACCTTTACTGGAGGATCACCTGCAGCTATAGCTGCCATGAATCCACTTAATCCAGCATATGCATTACATCAATCCTTTCTTAATTCACAAAATGCATTAGCTGGACTTCCTCCTTCGAATACTGGTACAACAGCAGCAACAGCAACGAATACTACTGCAACAACTAATGCCACCACCACCAACAACAACAACAACAACAATGCTATTCCGACATCTCTCAACTTACCACAACATTTGTCATTTCATCCATTCATGGCACCTGCTGTAGCAGTTGCAACAGCTCCAGCCACACATCATCATCACCATCATCATCTTACCACTACTGGAACTGCAAATTCGCAACAGCAGCAGCAGCAACAACAACAACAACAACAACATCACCATCATCATTCACATACCAATCATGCTAAGGCACCCTCAAGTAATACTACCACCACTACAAATCATCACCCACAAAACAATAATAATAATGTACAACTTCATCCATTGGCTATGCAATCCACAGCTGCATGTCCACCATTTATTGCCAGTGTTGCTGGAACACCTGGAACGTCCGTGGTACAAGCACCGTTTACTCCAGCACAAATGCAACAACCACAGCAGCAACAACAACATCAACAACCTCATCTAACAGCAACACCAGCTGCACCTCCACCTCCCCAACAACAACAACAATATTATAATCCTGTCATTTTCAATCCTTTGTTGAATATGAGTACCATGCCACAAAATGGAAGTTCCTTGACTGATTTCATGAATATGTTACAACAACGTATGCAAATCCAACAACAACCACAACCTCCACAGCAACAACAACAACCACAACAACAGCATCTATCCATGGGTGGTCCTCAACAACAGCAACAGCAGCAACAACAACAACAACAACAACAACATCCCATGACTGTTACAGGATCAACGACAACAAGTACAAAAGATCCACCACCATCCTCATCCTCTACCAATAACAACACTCCATCACAGAATAATATTAATAACAATGGCAACAACAACAATAATGATCAAGCTTCACGTGCTACGTCAAGTCACAACACAAATAACAACCATACCTCTGCATCCGTAGCAGCAAGTGCTACACCTTCCAGTAATAGTAGGACGACTACATCTACAACGAATGCTACTACTGGAAGAGGTGCTGGTAGAGGAGGTACTGCTGCAACGACTGTTACCAATAGTACAACAACAGCTACTGTGGCTAGTAGAAGGAATAACAAGTCCAATACCACTGGTACAACTACTACTGCAAGAGCTACAGGTGCAACCGGAAACAATACCAATCAAAACAATCCTACATCCCAATCACAACAGCAACAACAACAACAAGTTCCACCATTTTATTTGTTTGACGCCCCCTGTGAATTGCGTACAAATTTCATTCAATCTCAACGAATGCATGGTTTACCCATTACCTTGATTGAAGATGATAATTCATTTCATTATGGTATGGCTGTCAATGGATTTCATCCACAAGTCAATGCACAAGATAATCCTATCTTACCCTTGAATACAGGTAGTACGACCAATGGTAATACATTGTTTCCTTTTGATGCCACCACAACGCCCACTAGTGCAACTACAACAGCAGCAGCGGCAGCCATGGGTGGTGGTACTACGAATACTACCGGTGCACCACAACCTGATGCCACCAATGTCAAATTAGTAGATGCACGCCATAAACGTGGTAAAACACCAACACGTGGTGGGAAAGAACGTAATGAACGTGAACAAAAACGTGCCAAGAAAATTACAGAATTAATTGAAAAGTTACGTTTAAGTATGGAAAAGGGTGGTTGGAGAATGGAAATGAAAAGTAAATATCAAACATTGACAACGTAAGTCTACTGTGCATTACAGGACAGGACTGGTTCAGTACAGCATTGTATCGCGTTTTTCTCTTGCTGTGCGTCTTGTGTGGAAAGAAATAAAGAAATATGGTTATTGGTTCTAACACTATACATTTTGTTTTGTTCTATTTCTGTAACAGATGTGCGGATTATGTAAAACATTTGATCAAAACTACGAAAGAAAAAGAAGCTGCTGTGGAACGAGCAAGATTGGACCTTACTGTCCGTGAAAACAAAATGGCAGAAGATAAGGCCTTACTTGAATCTAGGAGTGATCCTGAAAGTGTCACGTCATCGTTGACAGCCTCTTCAGGAGGAGGTGGTAGTGGACCTGACAGTGGCAATGGCGGTAACAATACCAATACTGGAGGTGGAAAATCATCCAAACGCGTGCATCTAGTCTCGCGGAAGGGAAGTTCTTGTTCTGGAAGCGAAGAAGATAATAATAATACGGAGACAAATGCTGTTACCAACATCATCAATGGTGATGGTACCAAGAAGAAACGAAGTAGTAGTGAAATGTCAGGTGGTGATGAAGATGAGAATGACTTAAAACCTCCTGCTTCTTTAAAAAAGTCAAGACAGCAATCTAAATCTTCAACAACAACCACGTCGTCATCATCATCTTCACCCTTATCATCCACACAAGCAAAACTCAGTAGCGCTGCCGCTGCAGCAGCTGCTATGCAATCATCCGATGGGTCTTCCGGTGAGGAGGGTGGTAGTGGTGGACCGGGAATGCAAAACATATCGATTGGTAAAATGAGTTCTAGTGTATCCGAAATGACTGATAGTAATCGAGGATCTTCCGATGGAGGTAATGGGTCTTCTCGTGGGGAGAATGGATCTTCTGATGGTGGTGATAACAATGCAAAGAGTAAGACTGTAGGTCTTGCTGGAACAGTCGGTGGTAAAGGCAATGGTGCTGTCAAGGTTGATTCTACAACTGCTGCTGGTGCTGTCAAGGATGATGATCAAACTGGAACATCCGAATTAGCATGCACAAGTAGTATCTCTTCTACAGCTGCAGTTGTAAGGGGTGAAGGCAGCTGGGATCGACATCATGGTCATGCCGATGTAGTTATCAAGAAGAACCATACTCATTCGAAAAGTCATGGTAGTGGAGGAAGCAAAAAGAGAAAACGTCAAGAATTCACTTCTCTTGAAAAGGATTTCAAACTGGATTACGAAGAAGTTTTTCTTACATCGAATGTCCCACAACTTATTGCTACACCTGCAGGAAGAATAGTTGCATGTACGTCTTGTGTTTATTGTGATAGTGGTATTGTACTACCTTTTTTTGAAGATGGAGGTCTCACACTGTTTTGTTTTGTTGTGCATTTGTGTTTAGGGAACAACTTTTTCCTCAAGGCAACAGGTCTTACCAAATCAGAAGCTAGTCGCTTGACAATATTTAGTATCGTACAAGCTGATAAGCTGTCAAATTTGTTTGAAATGACAGCACAGGCTCTTCGGACGAACAACGCAGCCAGGGCGTCACCTTCTGCTTCAAACAACGAAACAGCATCAGGAACAACCTCAAGCACGGCTGGTACTGACCAAGAAGAACGTAGTAATGGCACATCGACTAATAGCATCAACAAGGTTGAGAATTATCCTGCCTTATCCTTGCCGTGTATAAGCTTCCCTGGGTTCTATAGAGAACGGCGGTCTTTGAGCAGTGATGGTGATTCATCGTCACAACCACCCAAAAGTCCTCCGTTGCACATGACAGTAACACTAATGCACGATGAGGATCCACGAAAAAGATGTTTCCATGGTATCTTGACAGACTGTCCTGGAACAGGTGGGAGTATTGGATCCATCACACCAGACTTGTTGTCATTGCTGTTTCAGGGACTGGAAAATGGCGGCGGAGGTGGCAGTGGTAGCGGCGGCAAGGCAGCCACATCAACGGCAGTCACTGTGTCAATGGATGCTGATACATCCGAATCAACAGATGTCACTTCAGAACCAATGAAGAAAAAACAATGGAAGACTTTCGGAGAAAATGGCATCCCTAATAATCAGATTGATATTTCTGCAGATGAAGGAAGAGTTACCGAGGATGGTATCAATGGTTCTTCCTTTGTTTCGTCTGCTTAATGCTAGACATAGATACTGTAAGGAATAGTTTTCACATGTATAACACGATTTTAGTCATTTTTACTCTTTAGTTTTTGTTTTATTTCATCATATTTTGTAGTCTAGCATTCGTGCTTTTAAATATAACCTACATAAAATTCTAATGTTGTCTATTCTATTTTTCTACGGGTTTCATTGTTCATTGCGCCGACGCAATGTTCATATGAAACAAATCATATATTTCTAATACCTTCATAATATAAATGTGTGTAACAATTGTATTCCTTCCAAACTTCATCTTCAAATCATTCGGTCTTCTTTAGGAGGAAAGGTTAGAACGCGCTTCTATCTCTAGGCCTCGAATCCGTTCTGTCTCCTTCTTCTTCTTATAATTTAACCATGCAACAGATATCACATGGATCGAATTGCGAACCTTTTTCAAAAGCTGTAACATCCTCATGCGTTGTCTGACATCTGCACCACTCACCGGTGAAGCGGTCGTTGCAATCCTCATTATACTGTGAGTCCGGTCCATCCTATATCCCAGTAGCCCGAATGAAATACGCTCAAAGAACTTTTCTACCCTGCTGCCCATTTGATGGAACATTACCGTCATGGACACAAAGCGTTGAAGAGAAGCAATGCGACTTTCGTATAACTCCTGACTGAAATGCTGACTACGAGCTAACATGAAGTCAAATGTTTTCATCCCCTTACCAGCATTGATCTTCCGGACTGTTTCTCCAAAATAACGCTCATTGGTTGCCTTTACCTGGATGATTCCTCGATTGTCGCGAATACCCGTGGGGAGAATGATATCGTTTTCCATTTCGGGTCTACGTAAGACTTTCAAGTATTCATCAAAGTCTAGTTCGCCACTACCATCTTCATCACATTCTTCAAAAATCTCGACAAGGAGTTCTAAAGGAATATTGGGTTTCAATTTACTATACCCGTCAACAAACTCGCTTTTACTCAACAGTCCATTTCCATCACTGTCTAGGGTGTTGAATAGATTTCTGGCCTTATCTGACCATTTGCGTTCGTCGATAGCTCTTTCCACGACATCTTCCACCGAGACGAGTTCATCAATCGCTTCATCCTCGGGTGGTTTTTCGTTAGCTTCCTTTTCAAAGTTCATATATGCCCCCAACAAAGCAGTACTTGAACGCCGTTTCACAAGTCGCACACGCAAGCTGGTGTCTAATGAAGGACCACTAAGAGAGTTTGTAAGCGATGCACTAAGGGAATGTCGAGATGCATCAAGCATCTCTCCAAAGTTATGACGATGAATGAATCTTACGCTTTTTGACCATGTGCCTTCGACCCCTTGCCGAACAGTCGAAGCAAATGATCGTAAACTTCGAGCTCGCACAGGAGTTCGGCGTATGCCGCCACTATTTTCATCATTTGCTGATACTTGCCTTCGTGAAGCCTTCTTTGAACGCTCCTCCCGCAAGTCGGTTTCAGTCAACATTCGCTCACACAAAAATAAAGGACGATTGCGAGGCAAAAAGACCCCATTCGCACTTAGAGGCAACTTGAAAGGATTGTGACCAATCGTAATACTTTCACAGGTGCCACCGAGA
The DNA here is from genome assembly GCA_014885115.2 of Asterionellopsis glacialis. Lineage (NCBI taxonomy): Eukaryota > Bacillariophyta > Plagiogrammaphyceae > Rhaphoneidales > Asterionellopsidaceae > Asterionellopsis > Asterionellopsis glacialis. The sequence goes on along the minus strand of WKLE02001199.1, from coordinate 10,373 downwards.
CTTTGAATACTGCTAGCTTGATTGACTGAAAGACACACAGCAGTTTCAGATGTGGCTAGAGCCGAAATACGCCCATCGGGGCGACCACAAATGAGCAGTGTTCCACGAACAACTCTATGAGTATGCCTATGGACCAAGTGGTCTGCTGGATTGCCACTAAGAACATTTAATCCAGCAATAGAGTACGACACTGCAAATATCTTGCTTAGGAAAGCTTCGGCTGATTGTGCTACCCAAGGAATCTAATGTGATGCAACAATGAATGACGAATGGTCAGGATAAAGTGAGAACGCACAATTTTTGCAGAGAAACTTAAACAAAGTGTGAAAAGTGAGCTTCCACTTACATCACCGATTACAACGGTACGGCCGACCATCCGATGGAGAAGGTTTCGCCTTTGAACCAATCGTAGTATGATGGTGTTGATCTGAGGTAACCATATGTATATTGCCGCATCCATAGCTCGAACTAAGGAATCATAGCACGATATTAGAAAGGGAGGTTAACGGTAAGACGTAATAAGCAGGTAAATATTTAAATCTGCAAACGTAACAAATCAACATAAAGGTTCTTACTCAAGTAGACAATGAAGTCTTTCTTATTGGACATATCATAGCCTGCCCCATATGCAATGGCATATATCAAAGGATAACCACTAATGACTGTGACAAGTATATAAAGAATGGTCATTATGTAAGCTCTTGCACTTTCCAAGATGTGATTTGCCCAAAGGTTGCCCGCCTCACGAAGCTGCTTCTCGGTTTGTGACTCTTTTCCATATTCACTGACTTTTCCTCCAAAAGAGTCCACGCCAACAATGTTGGCGAGAGCTTCAATATTGCTTTGGTTGCACCGTTCTAGTATTTGTAGGTCTTGTTCTGTAATGACAGCTCCAGTTACTCGACGAAAATGATGATCACTAAGAATGATCACAGAGATGTATTCGAAGATATTTGTTAGAAGTTGATGTGTTGCTGCAACAGAGACAGAACAAGGCTCGGCAGGTCGTATACCAACCTCCGTAGAAAAAATACGGCTACTCATCATGAGCGTAATGTTACTGTCTGCTTCCCTGTTGAGGTTTCTAAGTTGTTTGCCAACTTGAGTGTCCCATTCTGATGTAACAACAAAGATATTCTGGGTGGTACTTTGAAACAAAGACGAACAAGCCAAAGGTGAAAACGTTCCTCCGCTATGGCTTACTATAATGACAATAGTGTCATCGAGCTTTTGAGTGTGAGATGAATATGGAAAACCTAACGAAGGTACTGCGATTTCTTGACCAAACAAACCAAGTAACTTGTTGCTGCTCACGGCCTGGGTTCGAAGCTTTGGAAAAGCTTTCTGTAAGTCAGAAGCAAACTGTTCTGCTAACCACAAAGAAACCTCACAACCTGTCAACAAAATATCAATGGCATGGTTGTCTACCGTACCTGCAATGTGTGCTTCGAGCCTCTGTCGGAGACATCGAGATAGGTTCCATGCGGTAAGTCGGTTCAAGCTTATAGCCTCCTTGTCAGATCGCCAATCATCTTGGATGTTACCGCATATTTTTGGGATGTCTTGAATATCCGTTAGTACAAGGTCGTCTGACTCTTCTTGAAGAGGCTTGATGAAACGATTCCTTGTGAGGCGCGTCATTCGGTGGTAAAGTTGTGGATCTTGTGTAGTTGCCTTGCTTTCCTGCAAAAGATAAATGTCTACACGACCATTCATTACTGAATGTTTTGCGACATTCCTGTTCGGTTTTGAGATTGCTGCAGTCTTGTATTTGCGATGCCCCCAATCAAGGAGGCAAATTTCACCTCCTAAATCATCTAGATCTAACCGAAGGGCATCGTTGTCTACGTCGAGATGAGTTTTACCCAGAGTATCGTCAATTGGTTTTCCAGGTAGATCAATATTCATACCCGCCTTGACTGCGGCCTGCTCAGAACCATAGCAAATTAGACCTGTCTTTGGATAAAAGGCGATAGACATCTGGTGAAAACAGAATAAACAAAATATTATATATGAGCAATCGTTTTTTACCATTTGAGGGTTTCAATCATTTTAGAGCTTGACTACTTACTGTCTGACCTCTGGCAGCAACACAGATTTGACGTTTTGCATCTAATGAAGACGTTACACAAAGGCCAAAGGACCCTTTAGCATTTTCCAAGAATACTTTGGTTGTGTTTAAAAGGTCATTATCAAAGAAGGCATCCACAGTAATAGTCACAAATTTGAACAAACTAGCACCCCCCTCTTCTTGGTCCGTGAGGTACTGGGAGATGGGTTGTACTAAATTATCGTAACGAGCTTCTACCTTTGTTAAGACACGCAATGCAAAGGAACGACGTACATCTTGGCGATCAGAAATATTTTCAAAAGTTGATGTTTTCAACATCTCTCTCAAAACATCTTCAAAGATCATCCCAACCTCTTCAAAGTAGCTATAAGGAGGAAAATGCAAATCAGACTCATCCCCACTATCTTCAATCTTACTAGTACTCAATCCAAAGCAAATAGCATATCTTGCAGAAAGACCAAAACACCCTTGAGTCCGAAGTAGATCAACTATGCCAGCTACGGCACATGAATCGACAACTGCAGGCATAGGCTCACCTGTCACAATACCAAGCCACTTTTGAACCATCTCAAGATCATACGATTTTCCATTAATGTCGTAAAAATCAAAATCACCGTTATGTCTATCGGCAAGGGTTAGTAGTGAGGATTCAAAGGAGGAATATGTAGAGATCGAAAAGTTGACCGTTAGACTCAATGTAGTTCCGGATGTAAAGAAACAAATAATCTCTCTCTGGTGTACGAGATCAACTTACGTAATATAGTTTTCAACAAAGATACGACGAGGCTCGTATGAATGAGGATTACTTTCATTCTTCAATATTGAAAAATCGTATACTCTTCGATACGAGGGTGGCGTCCATCGTTGGGGATGCGTTCCCTCAAAAGTAGCCTTAGATGATGTAGCAAATCGTGTATGACCGCTAAACGCTGGAACAAAGCATTCGACATCGTGCGCACCACTTGAAGAGTAACAAGACATTCGTTTCGGACAAGAAAACACGTCCCGATTCACTTTTGTACGAATCAATTTGCTCAAGTCTGTACGCTTCTTGTTCACAACGCGGCTTCGAATTCCTACCATCTCATTGTTGCTTTTCCTTCCACCGGGTGTAAAGGTGATGACACCTCCTGATTGAGCACCTCTCATCATGGTTACATTCACCATCTTTTCAAGTATGTCCATTGCCAATGTCTCCCCTTCGCGAGATAACCATGCGTGATGGAGAAGAATGATTCCAAAGTTACCACAAAAGAGAATACTATCACCAGGGAGAGCATGATGTGAGGTACCTGGTAACAGCAAAGCAGTCCAACCCAAAAGGTCAGTTGAGATGGCTTCAATAGCAGTAATATAAGCAGCTATCAAAACATCTTTTACGCAAGACTGGTACTTTTGTGCGTGATTATTGCAGGTATGGATCTTATTTTTTGTTCGGTAGATGAAGAAACCATGGAGAATGATTGCCAATGCAACACTGAATATCCATCCTGCATGGCGAACGGCGTCTGCTTTCCATGGTTGGTAGTATTTGCTATTTTGCAGATCGGCAAAGACGCATTCGCGGCCGAGTATTGTACGGTACAGGAAAGGAAAATAACCATCATGAATGATTGTTCCTTTCGTTGATACTAATCCTGCAACGTGTGCAACGAAGAGATGAGCAACTTCGTGTAATGCTCCAAAAAGCAGATACCAAAAAAGCAATAGTTTAATGCTCTGACTTCTACCGGAAGAAGTACAAGAAGAAACCATGAGCATTTCTTTCATTTTACTGTCGATGATGGTTCGTCTCTTGAGCCAATGACACAGTCATGACAGAAATTTTATTATGCGAATGACTTGTTCTTTCTTTAGTAGAATTTTGAATTCTAAAGAAATCCTGTCAGGTGTAGACTGACTGCAAAGGTGTCAGAGTTTTGATTCGTGTTTTGTGTATTTGCATTCAAAGATTCGGTTCGCATAATAAATACTGGTGTGTCGCAAGCTAGACTATGTCGATCCTTAGTTGAAGTGCTTTTATTTTAGGTACTCTACGTGAGAATACGTAGACTACAGTATGTTGAACCAATCAAGACAGATTCTTGACACTTTTATTGATGACAGAAAAGGCCTTTTGATCAAAACAAGTTCCGATTATCTTGCCTGGGTTTTAGGTATTAATACCGGTAGCTGTAGGAGCATCATCTTGTACAGGTACAGTACCATGTACCAGGTAACTGTAGACCTAGTGCTACCTGGTACATACCTGTACTGCCAGCACCTGTACTGTACTGTACTGTAACTATTATTTAGTACCACACTTAGGCCAGATCCGATTCACTCATTCATTTCATTTGTTGACTTTTTTCTGCATGATTTACCAACTGCATCCAAGTTTGTGCTTTGTTCCACCAATCATCACATGAGAACAAAGCACGAACCTTCGCTTCATTACCAACCATTGCATGAGAACAAAGCACGAACCTTTGCTTTCTTGCCACTCGTTTTGATTGTCAGAATGACACATTGAAGCCATTATTAGACTATTTCCTGTAAACTGTAAACATTGCCATTCAAAGTTCTCTCTCACAAACAATGCTCACAACAACAACAACAACAACAACAACAACAACAACAACAGGTGTATAATAGTTTCAGGTGTTCCTCTTTCTAGGGTTGAACTGGTTACAGCACCATTGGCGTTGGCGTACCATCATAGTTTCCGAGGTTCCTCTTTCTACTAGGGTTGAACTGGTTGCTTACAGCATCTTTGAAGCAATTTTGTGGTATTTAAAACAAATGCCCAGATCAAAACAGAATGCTAGTTGCAAGAGGTAGTCTATGAAGAGAAGACTCATCTGCCTTGTGAGTAATGTTTTAAAAAAAAACAAGTTCATCCCATTTGATTTTGAAACCCAAAGTGCAATGTGATATAAATTTCTTTGAGGTGGTACGACGCCTCTTTGTCTGCCCATTTTCACCATTGGCAATCCTATCTTTAATTAGTCTCTGATTGCAGAATTCAGAATATTGAGCAGCAAGTGCCCAAGCTTCATTTGTCCTGAATCTTCTGTACATGTGAGAACATGTGAAATTACGACACCCAACACACCCATTACTTATTATGGGGGAACCACAATCCAGTACAGCCTGTGCCAAATCAATTTTAAGTTATTTAAAAGTATCTGGAGGTACACAGGTTTAATTTTACCTCCAATGGGATATTTTTTGTACAAAAAATACAAATGCTTGTAGACAGTATTGTTGCTAAAATAATGGCATATATCAAGAAGTTCTGTTTGGAACAAAGTATGATGATATATTTCATGATCTACTACAGAAATAACATGAAACCAAATAGATCCATCCCAATTACTCCTCAACTGATTAGAGTAATTATCAACCCTAAAAAAATCTTTTTGGTAGATTGAGGAATCTTTTTGGTAGATTGAGGAATTTTTTCTTCTTGTACATTGACATCATGGTTGGGAGCCGGTGGAAGAGTCTCTTGGTTATTGTCTATTGTTGCATTTCCTCTATTAATAATAGGTAAGTTGGGGTTGAGGTTTGGAGAATCAACCTGATCTTCATTAGTGTGATCATTCACAGGATTTCCATTTGCATGTGATTGAAGTTGTGGTTGATGTGCATACAGGGGGTTGTCAAGTTGTCCGCCAGCTTGAAGTACCACATTAGCTTCATTGTCAGACAGAAGCATGGTGACAACTACATTGGGATGGTGGTGCCATCAAACAAGAGAGCAACATTGAAAATTAGCCAAGGATCAACAGCAAGCAGGCAGAGCTAAAAATAATTTGAAAAAGGAAAAGGCATGCTTGGTTGAGAAAGAGGCATGAATTGCAATTTTGTTTTTGAGGGACAAAAGGAGATTGATCAAATTGGGGGATGAAATAGAGATCAGATATACAAGGGAGGGTATAGAGGGAGATCTGAAATAATATTGCAAAAGATACCCTGAGAGTGATCTCAATCCATGTGATATATAATCAGATCTGTAACTGTATGTTGTACAGGTATTTGCATTTAGTATTGTATCACAATTCCCTAAGTACTGGCCTTCTACTCAAAAGACCTGTATGTATCATTTTCATTAGGATCATTAGAAAATATTTGCTAATTATGGCAACTAGGTCTATTTTTCTCCACATAAGTGGCAGGATGCTGATGCTATACACATTTTTTGTTAACAGCAATGAGATAAGCAACTCTGTCAATGAATCAAACCGACCATTTAGCTTCTTTTTCTTCAACAATTTCCCTGTTCTAGTTTGCTTCTTCTTTCCTCTTCCTTCTCTCACACTCCTAAAGTCTCATAGAGGGTTGCGTTCTCAGCCCCTTTATCAGCAAATAGAAACAAAAGTGTAAGCAAAAGCTTGAGGAAAGTGAATAAGAATAAGTTATGATTTAAGTGAAGATAACTGATATTCCTAATCAGTAAAACAAATGAGTTAGAGATGAAGAAACTTACTGAGTCCTTTTTAATGTATCCAAGGCATCGCAAATGAAGGCAATAAACCTGCTGTCCAAAAATAGGGAAAAAATGTTAGCACAAGCAAAAATGCAAGGAATTTGAAAGAAATGATCTCAAAATACAATGTACCTAAAAAAGAGTTTTACAAACCTTCTCCATATCAATCCAATCCACACAATTAGCATGCTTGATACCTTTCACACTCCTATTGAGCATCATAATGTGGTTGAATCTTGAAGTGTTTGAAGCTTCCATGGACAACCATCTGATCCAGTTCCATCCCAATAACTAGCTCTAAATCTGGATATTTAGGAACTTCATAAAAGAAGATATTATCCCCTCCCCAAGGAACAGGACTCATTTAACCTGTGTGAGGAATTGAGCTGGATAGTGTATGACCCATTCTTGATAATATGGACATTTGTTAGTGCACAAGTGGACAACATTATCCAAGTAGAGGCATATATTTGATTCATTCCCATAATTATAGTATTCAAATTCAAAGTCTTGGTAGATGGACTTCAGAGCATCATAAGGAGTAGAATCCTTTTGACCTGGTAATGTGTATCTGTTGGGACATACTTCCTGCTCCATTTCTGAGAGTTTTTTTGATGAAAACCTCCAGGTCTTCCTAAAGTGCTTCCATGTAATCTTGCTGGTCTTTGTAAAGTCTTCTCATGTAAAACTTCTATTGGGATGCAAACTACAATCCTTCCAACATGGCCTCATACAATTCACAAATAGCATACTGCTCATGACTCTGAGGCCTTTCATTCAAACGGTCAAAATTTTTAATCGTACGAATCAAATTCCGATTGAAGCAAAAATTGAACTGAACCAAAAGTGCTATCTACTGGACCTCAGCAGTTTCAAAAATTGGAGTTTGTATGCTAGCATGACAACATACACACCAGCCGTTCTTTTTTTAACTGTTGTGTGCAAAACTGTCATGCTCACTGGAGCCTGAAAATATCTCCGGGGTCCCCACATATTGATAATTGTCCATATGTTCCAGCAGAAATCACACACTACTACCAAATTACCGAATGGCAGCGAAGTAGCTCTGGCTTTGATTATTTCATAGCAAATGAAAAAACTGATTGTCCTGAAAAATGGGCGTGTTGAGCACACTTTTATAACTCTAACATGCATGTTGGGACACCCGTTTTTCCTGATAAATTTTAACTTCTTGTCAGTAAAGATTGGTATTATTTCTATAAAAATTCACAAATTTAATGAGAAAAATGGGCATCTCAGCATGACCGTTCATAGCCATCCAATCACAGCCTCACATGTAAGACTGCAAGTCTTAAATATTCTTATGCATATGTCACATGAGAAAAACTTTTCCAGTACAATATTACCAAAGTGTATGGCGATACTGTGGAAGCTGGTACTATAGATGTTTGAAAATTTCTGACACATACGGTAATACTGCACAATCTTGTACATAGGACTTCTGTAGATGCTTTGAGCAAGCATGTGGTATTCACTTGTCTCTCTTCTAGATTCTCTGTTTATTTTTTTGTAGCACAGACAGTGCGTTCCCCACCATGCAAATCAAGCACACTCTGCGTTGTTGCACACCATGTCAACAATGGCGGAACAACACAAAGTAGCAACCTAACCAATCACTTTCATACAGCCTCATTGCTACCATGTATTTATTATTACTAGAAAACCATGCTGGTGAGTGAACTGCTCCGCCATTCCCTTGCTGACTTCACGTCGTGGCTTGCCAATGACCTCCCTCCTTGGGCTGCATATCGTGCCATCATGGCCAATAGATTGGTAGCTCTTTTTAAGTCGAATGGAGGAATTCGACCAGTGGGCATTGGAGAAGTCTGGCGCCGCCTTATGGGCCGTGCCATCACCATGATTGGTGACACGGAAGTGAAGGCTGCCTGTGGAACGGATCAAGTATGTGTGGGTCTGGAGGCTGGAATTGAAGGCCTCCTTCATTCCATCCAGTTACATTGGACAGACAATCACGAACATGAAGACTACGGGTTCCTCCTTGTGGATGCCTCCAATGCCTTCAATGAAGGCAACAGGCTTGAAATGATCTGGACCCTTCGTCACCTTTGGCCCTTGGGAGCCCGATTTGCTTTCAATTGCTACCGCCATTGGTCTCAGATTATTCTCCGCAAGCCAAATGGCACATCCCTCACCTTGCACAGTAAGGAGGGTGTAACCCAGGGTGACCCCATCTCAATGGTGGCATATGGTCTCCTAGTTACCCCCCTTATCCGCAAACTGAAGGTAGACCACCCTAATGTGGAACAGCCTTGGTATGCGGATGATGCGGGTGCTGGCGGTGACTTCTATGATATCATGCGCTACTTTGCTGCCCTGGTTCACCATGGCAAACACTTTGGCTACTTCCCGGCGGCCGAGAAGTGTGTCCTCATCATCCACCCGGACAACCTGGACAAGGCAAAGCGTGAGTTTGCTCACCTGGGCTTTCGTGTCTGCACGGGTCATCGCTACCTGGGCAGATACATTGGAGATCTCTCGTCGCGAGCTGCTTGGCTCTCTGACCAGGTTCAAGCCTGGAAGGAAGGGGTGGAGGACTTGGCCATGGCTGCCAAATTCTTCCCCCAGACGGCATACTCTGGTCTCCAACGTTCTCTCCAACAAGAGTGGCAATTCCTCCAACGCGTCACAACGGATGTGGGGGATGAGTTTCTCCCCATTCGGGACACCCTAAGGAAGACCTTTTTCCCCTCTCTTTTTGCTGAGACTATTGATGACCCCGTCCTTTCGGAGCTACTCCACCTTCCAGCTAAGACGGCCGGCCTCTCCCTCCCTGACCCTGTCACTTCTGCTTCATCCAACTACGCTGCTTCCCAGGTCATCTGTGGCCATCTGGTTCAGGCCCTACGTGGACAAGTAGAATTCTCCATCTTTGACCACATCGACACGATTGAAGAGGGTCGGAAGGAACTCCGCATCCGCCGCCATGCTCTGGCTGCGGCTAAGCTCAGTTCCATCTTGGAGTGCCTCCCGCCCGACAAATCTCGGACAATTGGACGGGCCCGTCATACCAGTGCCTGGCTCACGGCCTCTCCTTCCCTGGTAGCTGGCACTGACCTCTCACCGGATGAGTTTCGAGATGCTCTCAAGCTTCGCTATGATCTGGAGCTTCACCTCCCCAAGACATGTGACGGCTTTACCCGCCAATTCACCTTACAGCATGCCCTCGGTTGCAAGAAAGGTGGCTTGGTTATCTTCCGTCATAATGAGATTCGGGATGAATTCGGCTGTCTTGCCAGTTTAGCATTTACTCCATCGAAGGTTCAGGACGAACCATTAATCAACACCAGTCCTGCAACCGCTTTCTTTGGCGAACATGCTGACAACCTTCAAGACCGCCGTGATTTGCCAACCCTTGGGAAAGACGCCAACGAACGCGGAGATCTTCTTATTCAGGGCCTATGGACCCGAACGAATGCGTGCGTCGTTGACGTTCGTGTCACTGACACCAATGCGAAGTCCTATCGCACTAAAGATCCGGCGAAAATCCTGGCCACCCAGGAATGGCAGAAGAAGAAGAAGTACCTGGAGAAATGTCTCCAACAACGTCACCACTTCACCCCGTTTGTCCTTTCCACTGATGGATTGTTGGGTCATGAGGCCTCCTTCCTTCTCAAACGCCTTGCATACGCACTCTCCTTGAAATGGAGACGTCCTTATGCTCACACCTGCAGCTGGGTTAAGTCCCGAATCAGCATTGCCACTGTTCGGGCCACCCACCACTGCCTCCGTGGAAGTCGTGTGCCGGCGGAACTCATCTCGGTCCGCCGCCCACAGTGGGAGGATGGAGCT
>WKLE02001196.1:0-12660 GCA_014885115.2 Asterionellopsis glacialis | reverse complement strand
TTTTTTTTTGGGTTGTCTGAAAATCTGGTGTCTCCCAATCAACCAACAATGTTCGACTGGGGGGAAGAAGGTTTCACCCTCCTTTTGAGGGAAGGAGGACAGACCAGAGGGAAGATTCTCAGAAGTGGAATCATTCCTCAGTACACTAGTATAAATTTGGACGCTTCTTGAGCAAGCAGATTGGAAGCACCGACTGTCTCCGTCGTGCCGCACCAGGCTTGCGCTTCGATTGTCTCCTGTTTTTCGCGAAATCGCAAGATTTTCTTCCTCGATGATCTCCATCCTTATTTATTTTGTAATCATCACTTACAATCACACATCATTTTCTACGAGAATCCCAAAGAACTCTCCCTCCAAAGCCGCATAGACATCTGGCCAAATAAGTAAGTAGTATGGTAGTTTTCCGCTGGCAACATTGCACGACACGACAGGACACGACATGACAGACACGCACACACACACATTACAAGATATATTATATTAATATAAAACGACAGAGTGAGTGTTGATGGATTGTCAAAAAAGAGCAATCTTAGTCTTGTTTCTTTTCTTTTCTTCTTTGCATTTCTTTGCATTTCTCCTCAAATTTGAAAGTGCACGTACTGTATACTGACTGCACGAATATAAACGACAAGTAAAAAGTGTCATTGGCGATTGATCTTACAAGAAGGAGAACAAAGAAACTATCATCAATATTGATTTTATAATACAAAAACAAAACATTGCCAACAAACGAAATCAATAGCTTACTTTAAAAGCCTTCATCATCATCATCATGTTATCTCGCATGGCATATCGTCGAGCTCATCATATTCAGATGGCTTCGATGTATCGTCAAAAGGCATCTACTTTATCATTATCATCATCCATGTCTACGTTTTCATTTTCGACAACATCCAAGACATTTCAACAACAACAACAAAGACGTCTTTCTTCCATGTTGACTACATCCTCCTGCAAGACCACATCATCATCATCATCAGCAGCAGCAGCAACAGCAATCGTAAGGAGAACAAATAGAAAAGTCTTTTCTTCATTGCCATTACAAGCTTCTACATTTGCACCCTATTCACAATGGTTAGATAAAACATCCTTTCAACAACAATCACAGCAATCACAACAATATCGTACCTTTTCGTCAGGTGGACAACCGTTAGGAAATATATTTACAAATGCACAACAACAACAAAAACCAGCATTGGAAGAATTTGGGATTGATTTAACTGCACAAATTCGTCAAGCCATGAAGGAACAAGAACAAGAGAAAGATACTACTACTAATAATAATACTAATACTAAAAAGAAGAATGGAAAATCATCCAAAGCCTTGGATCCTATTATAGGACGCCATGAAGAAATACGTCGTACATTACAAATTTTGGCACGTCGAACGAAAAATAATCCAGTTTTGATTGGTGAACCAGGTGTAGGTAAAACAGCCATTGCCGAAGGATTAGCTCAACGAATTGTCAGTGGTCAAGTACCCACTTCCATGAAGGACAAACGTGTCATAATGTTGGATGTGGCTTCCATGATTTCGGGAGCCATGTATCGAGGACAATTTGAACAACGTTTGAAACAAGTTTTGGAGGAAGTGACACAAGCCCAGGGGTCCATTATCTTATTTTTGGATGAATTGCATACCATGGTAGGTGCGGGAAAAGGTGGGTCGGAGGGTGGGATGGATATGTCCAATATGTTGAAACCAGCCTTGGCACGTGGTGATTTACAATTAGTAGGTGCCACAACCCTGGATGAATACAGATTGTATATTGAAAAAGATGCAGCCCTGGCACGACGATTTCAATCGGTCTATGTCAAGGAACCTAGTATCACTGATACGATAAGTATATTGCGTGGTTTAAAACCAACGTATGAATTACATCATGGTGGGATACGAATTAAAGATGAAGCCATTGTAGCTGCGGCAACTTTGAGTGATCGATACATTCAAGACCGGAAACAACCCGATAAATCAATTGATTTAATTGATGAAGCATGTTCACGATTACGGTTAGAACAAGAATCAAAACCTGAAATTATATGGAAATTAGAAAGGGACTTACTTACCAAACAAATTGAATTAACAGCCTTGGAAAGTGAAATTACGAATAATACTAGTACAACACAAGACGAACATTCCGCAACAACAAGAACAACAACCAAACCGCCATCCTCCATCTCTACTTCTACTACTGTAGATGATGATCAAAAGAAAGTATTGGAACAACAACAGCAAGTAAAAGAACAAGTGAAGGCCTTACAAGAAGAATTAAAACGTTTAAATGAATTATGGCAAAATGAAAAAGATGAATTGTCCTATACCAAAAAGTTAAAGGAACAATTGGAAACTGCAAAACATGAATTACAAATAGCACGTCAAAAGGGTGATTTTGCCAAGGCTGGTGAATTACAACATTCCACGATACCGCAATTAGAATCTAAAATGCTTCAACATGAACAACAAGGCGACAATGATGATGATGATGATTTTGATGCACAAGGCGGTGAAGGATCCAAAAAGAAGAAAAAGAAAAAGAAGAAACAACATTATAAAATGTTAGCAGATGCTGTCACGGCAGATGCTATTGCAACAATTATTGCACGGCATACAGGTATACCTGTATCGCGTATGACAGGCAGTGAATCTAAAAAATTATTACAAATGGAAGATAAATTACGTGAGGTAAGTGTTGATGGTTTCAATATCTATCTCTCCTTCTCTTTATTCGATTTTTCCTCCCTTTCCAACATTACAGCTGTACTTACTACATTCCTAATATCGTGCTCACATTCATGTATTTGCCTGCACCTGCAAAACACCACACGCCTATACATATCCACATTCTACTATTCTGAAACAAAAAGCGAGTTATTGGACAAGATCATGCATTGGCAGCTGTGAGTAATTGTGTCCGTCTGGCTAGAACAAGACTTCAAGCACAAGATCGAACACTTGGTAACTTTCTCTTTTTAGGACCTACAGGTGTTGGTGTAAGTACATCTTTTTTCCATTTCAATTTCGTCACTTGTATACTATTCTATCCTGGACATACTATGCATGTGGCTCTCTACAACATCATATTGGAATGTTGTGTCTTGCGTTGTTGTAGAGAGTGATTCTCCGTGGTGGTTCTTGTTATTTGTAAAGTCACCGACTGACGTTGTGGCGGGGTGTACAAGACTGTGGAGTGTTGCTACTACGCAGCACTCCATTCTGTCTCTGTCTCTACTCATCAATAGCTCGAGAGACTGCAGTCTATTATATTCCCGATTACCAAGATCAAGTATGTGTGTATTCGTCTATGCATAAACATAACTTTGCTAAAACGCGTCTCTCTTTCTTTTTCTATCTATTCAACAAAAAAACACAGAAAACAGAATTATGTAAAGCATTAGCCGAATTTATCTTTGATGATCAAGATGCCATGACACGTATTGATATGTCAGAATATGGTGAAAAACATACAGTATCAAGATTAATTGGTGCACCACCTGGTTATGTTGGATACGAAGAAGGCGGTGTACTCACTGAAAGTGTACGAAGAAGACCATATCAAGTGTTGTTATTAGATGAATTTGAAAAGGTGAGGAATGGGACGGATGGATTGTTACACATGGTGATCGCTGGTGACTGCAAAAAACAATGATGCTGGGTTGACAAGGCAGCATGTAAGACATGATCAAATCCAACAATCTCACAAAATCTATTTGATGTGTGTCATCTTCTTGTTTCTATTTACTCTATTTATCTTTGTCTCTCACCAGGGTCATAGAGATGTTTGGAATCTTTTATTACAATTATTTGACGAAGGTATCTTGACAGATTCACATGGACGAAAGGTTGATTTTCGTAATGTGATTGTCATCATGACATCCAACATGGGAGCAGAGGTGATTGCAGAACTCCCACCTCATCTTTTAGGAACTGAACCACAGGTACGTACATACTGGCTGTATGTTGTGTAATAACACCATGGACGCAAGGTGAACATTCTCCAACTTATTGAAGAATACATGGATTCACTTTGTTCTTGTTTTTGTGCTGGTGCCGTTCAAATTACACACACACACACATAGGTGGAAGATTCCATTATGAATGTAGTTCGAAATACTCTAAGTCCTGAATTGCTCAATCGCATTGACGAAACAGTTGTCTTCAATCGATTACAACGTGAACATATGGATCGTATTGCTGGTAAGCTATTTTGTAGAGGGGTGGGGTACCACTGACTATGTTTGTTTATGTTTACACATTCTGTATGATGTATCTGTTCTCTTCTCTCATCTCACCCCCTCTCTTTATGAACATGCACGCACTGTACACGAACACACCTACTCACTATCGAACCCCCTTTTTTTCACTCAAACAACCTCTCTACTGTAGAAATTGGCATTCGCGACATTGCACAGCGATTGGAGAGTGCTCAAAATATGACTTTAGATGTGAGTAAGTCCGCATTAGATGTGATTGCAGATCAAGGGTATGATATCCGATATGGTGCAAGACCGTTAAAACGTACATTGGCACGTGATTTACTAAATCCATTAAGTAAACTTGTGTTAGAGGGGGCTGTTCTAGAAGGTGACACAGTTCATGTTCGCACATTGGGTGAAGCTGAAAAGATTATGGCTAAAACGAATAGTGATGGTAGTAGCATGGATGGCACTGGCGTTCATGGTTGGATTAGTAGTAGCCCTACTAGTAGGAATACGAGTCGTACCATGCAAGATGATGAAAATACCACAGAAGTGACACCAGCAATGGATAAAAGCAATGTTGTTATTTTAAGGAATCACGATCCGTCACTAGAGAAGGATGATGATAATGAAGAGGAAACTTGGGATGATGATGAATTTTTGATGGATGATGGTATTCATGATCACCGTTAAGAGGGGGAAAGACGCGTCTTTTACATAGATACAGACATGGCTTGTGCCAACTTTTTTTAGGAGAAACTCACATAGCTTAACTTTTTAGATTGACTTGTTGAAATTTTATTCAAGAATAAGGCCGATTAGTAGATTAGCTACTGGTAGTTTATTAACGGATTTAAAGAATTTATTTACACCATGATTAAGTGTAATTGTTATTTTCCCCTAACAAGCCTAGTGTCTGTTTACCACTTATTTTTTATCCTTGTTGCCTTTGATTTTTTTTACAACAGTCAAAACTTTCTCAATTTCCCAATCCTGTTCAAGAACTTGTCTCTTCTGTGTATGAGAAGAAATTCTGAAAATACACCCAGCATGGCAATGATCAGTGATAGTAGTCTGTGGTACAAACTTATCATATACTGTCTTAAAATATTTATGCACAACCCTATCAGTCCCATAACTAATTCTTCTATTGCATCCCTTACACATTGGTTTTCTTTATACAATGGTTTTTTACTTCTATCCAAATTTGAAGAAGTATCACAGTATGAAAATCCTTCAGGAACCATTTTTTGAGTAGATCTGAGATCATAAATTCCTAACTTAGACTCCTTGTTTGTGTTGCTCTTGCCATTCTTTTTGTCACATTTGCTTGTGAATTGTTTCAATTATGACTTCACATCTGAATTAGTAGTAGGTACTGCTTTGTTGGAAATTAAGTTATTTGGTGATAATGAATAATTTTAATCTGTGAAGAAGATTCAGCATGGTTAATACTGAATCAAGAGGACAAGTATTAGTAACTTCTTGTTGGTTTTCATATCCCTTAATTTCCTATGGAATTCCTGGAAATAGAACCTTTGTGGGTATCACTTTCTCTGATACTGTCTCTTCCCAGATTTCTGTTTTAGATATTTTATTTTTTACCAGAAGCTTCTTTGAACTATCAGGCACCCTTCCATCATTTTTGGCAAATCTTTTCTTTTTGGTAAAATTAGTTCTAATCTTTTGTTAGTATCCATAATTGGGTACCTCTCCCATACTTGCAGATTTTCTATCATACTCAAATGAATTACAAAATTTGTTGAACAACCACAAAATAACTTCACCAATACTTAATTTATTCTTGAGACATTTTCTTTGAATTTGTACACTGACATTCTCTTGTTCATTTGTGTCCTTTGTCAATGTATTTACTCTGCTTAACTGGTGCTGAGATAGTCCTGCCCTACAAGCCTGAAAGAACCTAGGAGCTCCTTTGCTCTTCAGGAACCATTTGAGTCAATGTTGTGTTTTTGGAAACTCATTCATGATTTGGTTTGCTTTGACCACAAAACTTTCAAAATCATTTGGGTCATACTTTTTGAGCTCAGAAACATATCCATTAAACAAATCCACCTTGTCAATACGAATAAATCCTGAGTTTCTTGCCACTCTAGATCTTGATCTTTCAAAATGAACATTGTAGTATTTATAAAATAGATTTGTATCTTCTTCATTAAGTACCTGACCAAATTATCTTTAGCAAAAAATATTAGGGCTTTACTGAATGACTGACTTTCAGCATCAGAACAATCAGGTGTATTTCCAATAAAAATATAACTCCATTGTTCAAATGAGCCAGCTTCAATGAATTGAAATAACGTTAACTAATGTTCCATGTGAAAAGGTGTTATTCTACCAAACAAGATTAATATTAAACAAGGAACCCATCTAAAAAGAGTGTTATCAAAAATGGAAGTAATGTATAGATTCACATTCCCTTTAAAATCATTCACAATCAAGAATCCTTCTACTATATATGTTTAAGCTGGTGATTCTCCTTTTTAAGAGCATGTTTCATGGATTGAATTATGATATGTGGGTGTTTATAAGCAATCTTCTTTTTCACAATGAAATGTAACTTATCACTATGATCTTTGTGGAATTGTGCTAATGATCCAATAGTACTCTTCATACCTGTTTTTTTCAAGAAAACCTTTCTTTTCAAGTAAGCCAGGCAACCCCAATTAGTGCTGTCATCTGAAAAAGAATACTTTTCTGTAGGAATGAAAGGTGAATTGTTATTACTAGAAGAAGTACTAGGACTATGTAGATTTTGTTGTCCTTTATATTCTTGTTTTTTTGGGGTGGTGGTGATGGTCATTTAGTGGTGATTGCTGTTGTTGCAGCTGCTGTTTCTCTTGATCAGATAACATCTCAACCATTATATAGTGCTAAGTTGTTCCTAGAGGCAATAGAGCAGCAAATACAATAGATTTATTACACATGAGCTCCAAACCTTGTTCACCAGCTTTGGTTCCTTTGAACAGTTTATTTAGTACTTACTAGAAATCTGTTCCTGGTTTTGTTGATTAGAGTACAATGCTGTACAATTTGTTTCTTTGTTGCTTGTGCGGCCCTGTAATCTCCCGTAACTCTACTAATATATGTTAAAAATTGATGTTGGGGTGGGGCTGGCTCTAATTAGGGAAAATTGATTTTAATACCAGACAAGGGTGGAGTATAAGTTAGATTAATTGTAAAGGGTGTGATACAACAAAAGGGTTAATGAAAAAAACATATATAAACAAATTCAACAGCTTGAAAATTAGTGGTTCAAATTGGTTTTTAAATGGTACTAATTTTGTACTGGGCCAATGCTCCAGCCTAGAGGAGCCCAAACAGCATTCACAGAGTTTACTTTGACGACCCTGTATGCAACACTTGTGTAGAACCAGTACATTAGATGAGTCAAGCTAGTCAAATGGTTAATTTGGTCTGTGGTCCCCACCAGTCTCCCTCCGATGCAGCAAAATCAACTTCACGTACAATACATAGATTCTTACGTGCTTGTATGAAAAGAAAATCAAGGAAAATGTCTAGTTGTACCAGCTTTACACAAGCATTATGGACTAAACTCTGTGGGGGGAAGAAGGTGGGAATTTGTTGTGGTCCACTCCTTTTTGAGCTATACCAGGTAAACTAGAGTATTTCATTTGATAATATAAAAACTTTCTATATGAACAAAGAATCTGGCACAAGATACTTCAGAGATACCTGGTAAAGTATGATATTAAATTATATACATAATTGTTACTTAACAATGTGGTGACGCCAGGGTTCACTGCTGTCTCATAGTAAAAAAATCTCTGAAGTATCTTGTGCTGGATTCTTTGCTTTTAAGTTGAATGTTGATGAAAAAGAGTAGTAAATAATAGAAGACCAAGATTTTTTCTGACACCTCGCATTTTAGTTTTTATTTTGTTCATGTCATAATATTCAAAATATTTTTAGCAGGTGAGTTGAGCTTGGGAACTAAGAGTAACTTGAGCAAACTATGAATGCTCATGAGGAAAAGACACATCTTTTGTTTCTTCTGGATAAGAGAATAAGGTCCAGTAGATAGCACTTTTGGCTTCCAAATTTGTCATACTATCATTTCAACAACCTGAACAAACAATAAAATATACTTTTCTCATCCTCTCAAATTACATTGTTTGTTCTTTCCATCATGATAAATAATAATTCTTTTTTCATCAGCAACACATCATGAAATTTATTACAATTGGTACAGGAAGTTCAGCTGGTATTTACTACAAAAGTGGTGATGCAATTGCAAAATTCGTCAACAGAGGTCGTGAGGACCATGGTATTCGCGCATCTGCACAATCCACAGCCGGATCTGTTGACAATGTGAATACTCTAAGGTCTGGTGAATTAGACGTTGCCATCATCCAAGCAGATTGCCAATATCACGCTTATAATGGAACAAGCAAATTTTCAGATCAAGGCCCGTGCAAGAAGTTGCGTTTCCTATTCTCTCTGCACAAAGAATTTTTTAGCATTGCTGCCCGGCCTGATTCAAAAATTGAGGGACTTCCAGATTTGAAGGGCAAACGTGTTTGTATTGGTAACCCAGGTAGCGGTGATCTGTTTGTCATGGATTCTGTGATGGATGCTATGGGATGGACTAAAGATTCCTTCAGCTTAGCATCGGAATTGAAACTTAGCGAAAGGTCTTTTGACCTTGCTGACAACAAGCTTGATGCCTTCATCACAATGGTTGGTCATCCAAATTCATCTCTAAGTAATGCCGTGACAAGTTGCGATGCCAGGGTTGTGCGTGCAACGGGATCTGAAATTGACAAGATTGTCAGTTCCAATCCACTCTACATGTTAGATCGTATAACGGCGGGCATGTATAGAGGTGTAGAAAGAGATGTAGGGACATTTGCTACGACTGCAACTGTAGTATCGACCTCCGATATGGAAGATGAGGTAGCGTACAATGTTGTTAAATCTGTTTTTGAAAATTTTGAAACCTTCAAGCGTATGCATCCTGCATTTGCTCACTTGAAGAAGGAAGACATGGTGAAGCAGGGAAGTTGTAGCCCTATACACCCCGGAGCCGACAAGTACTACAAAGAGGTAGGCCTCCTCTAGAGTAGCTATTGTAGTGCTACTAGTAGGAATACGAGTCGTACCATGCAAGATGATGAAAATACCACACGGAAGTGATGTCGGAGGACGAACAAATTAATTTGATATGAACAACTGGGTCCAGACAGCGCAAACAGGAATCGACGGAAATGTAGCATGTGTTGAATATTGAGAATGATGGATGCGGTGGTATCAGAGAAACGTGAAAGAAACACAAGACAAGAAAATATAAAAATGAGTAGTTTAGTTTAGTAGTTATAATTTTAGGAAACCAAATTCGAAACACATCTTAAAATAATTATCGTAGGAGCCTTAAAGGTCCTCCAACAAGTGACACCAGCAATGGAAAAAAACAATGTTGTTATTTTAAGGAATCACTATCCATCACTAGAGAAGGACGATGATAATGAAGAGGAAACTAGGGATGGTGATGAATTTTTGATGGATGATGGTATTCATGATCACCGTTAAGAGGGGGAAAGATGCATCTTTTACATAGATACAGACATGGCTTGTGCCAACTTTTTTTAAGGAGAAACCCGCGTAGCTTAAATTTTTTATGGACTTTGAAATTGTATTCAAGAATAAGCTATAGACTGGAGTGTTATGATCAGGATACCCTATTATTTCAGTGATTCCATATCTCTATATCTCCAAACGCTTCTACTCCAGTTGTGGAATTGACTTCAATGGGACGAGACAACATAATAAACAGATTCAGGTCTCCACTAGATTTTTGTCAGTGATGTTGGTTGTTGTTGTGATCTCGACGCATTTCTCGCTTGCTCTGCATTTTCTTGAGTGGTGTCGCTGAAAGAGCCGTCGTCCGCTATCGATCCTCGAAATAGAAAAGCTAAACGAAGGTCTTTAAAATGGCAGAGGCATGCGGAGTAGAGCATCCAAAGAGATTGGACAGTATCTGACTCCATGTTGACAAGAATAGCCTCCTATTTGTCGATATTGCGAGTTCTGCCGCAATGACTGAATCCTGGATCTTGCAGCAATCAAGATCAGCAGCATTTCTCAACTCCCACGGTAAAGTCTACAAGTACATACTCATGATTTGATAGAAAAAGTGTAAAATGACAGAACAAGCTTCGTCCTGAGTGTGAACTAAATACCAGGTAAAAGGTGAACGAGCATCAGATACGGTACCAGGGTTCTTAGTTTTCGGAGAATGTTTCAAAATTACGATTTAAAAGTCCCGAAAATGTCACAAGAGTACCTCCCAAATCCTACTGTCAGTAACATATGAAAAGTACACTACGGTGCTGGCTGTGACTTTTAGTCATGTTTCATTCATTCACTTTGCATGTCTATGTGATGTAAATTTTATTTCGGATTTCTCGAGACCCGTGATGACTGGATCTTGTATATTGCGGCAATCACAAGATTTCAGATTGGCAGCATTTCTCGAGACCCTGATGTTGAAGTCCACTAGAAAAAAAAATCGGCATTGGTACACCCCCGTTTTAGACCAGGTTCCAACTCTACGGTACCAGGTTCTCTCGTGCGTGACCCGTCAGTCTTAACCCAGGTACCGGTAATAAAATAAAATAAAAGATTATAGTAGGATTCTGCTAGGTTCCTACGGCAACAGATAAGAACACGAGGATATGGCGCGAAACAACAGGGCTGTCCACCCCCCCCTAAGTAGGGGTCTATAGATAACTAACTGTGAGTGGACTCCCAGGTACCTGGTACAGGTAAGGTATCTTGTACCAGGTACATACCATGTACCAAGTTTTCTTGTCCAAAATTAGTGGTTTTCGGAGAAAGCCTTCATTTTAGAATTAAGAAAATACGATTAAAAAAAGTCCCTCAAATGTCCCAAAAAAAACTAATCAGTCCTGATGAAGTAAAATAAAGAGAAATGACGTAGCTACACTTGCGTGGTTGGTGGTTGCATTATTGAGTGTTCATGTCCGTTCTCAGACAGGACCGATGAGTACTGTACCAGATTATTGTAGCAGATTTGCTTTTAAGAAGGGAAAGAAGCATGCAAGTAGAAGCGTTTTTATCGTTATTCTATCAAGAGTACCGGTATCTTGGTATCAATTAGATTTTTGGCGAGTACTACCTGGTACAGAGTTTTCCACCTTGAGATAAGGAAAGAAATCATGGGATACGTCGGTACGTTTCGATAGTCCGAAAAGGCATACCTGGTACGATTAACCTCGGAGTATCCAAATATACTTACTTAACAAGTTATTATGATAAAAAAAATTGTAAAATAAAGAAGAGAACAGATTTTCATGTTGTATCGCTCTATATCAATCGGATTTTAATCGTTATTTCTTAGTACGAAAAACAGTAAAGAAGATACTTGTACATATATAAGTCGACGATCGAAATTTAATTAGGAACTAAGAATCATCAGTAAATTCTTTTCACTTTATAGTAATAGTGAAAAGAAATAAATGAGTACAAAAATTGTACAACGGTGGTTTTAAGACTTCGTTCAGTATGGTAATGTATGTACTTTACCAAATAAGTATTAGTATGTTACTATGAATTATATGTTACTGTATAACGTGTTAAAAAGAGAGAATGTTTTTCTAAAAACAGTTCTTATGATAAAGACTGCATAGAAAGGATTTCAATGACTCTAATAGGCCTTTAGTGCTGGAATACAGACAATGCCTCTGTAGTCTCTGTCTCCCATCGGCAGTTGTCTCATTTCTCCTTCATCAACCGCATTCGAAGTCCTTCGGTGCAAGAAATTCACTCTACCAAAGTCAATCTTTTCGTAAGGAAGCAAGTTCATCAAGAATAACACATTAGAAGCAAGTTCATCAAGAATAACACATTACAATGAAGATTTCTGCTCTTCTACCATTGCTCATTGCGACAGTAGTCCATGCTTCGGAGCTAACGTCTCTTTTAGAAACGTCCGAAACTCAGACTCAACCACGAGCTGCCTTCATGTCAGGTAAGCACGGTATTGGATATCGAGTTCCTGGAGGAGTTAATTTTGCAACTGCATATTATAATGCAACCAACTTTGCTAATCAAATCAAGGACCTTCCAATCTCCTACGTGATCATGGGTCTTTCAAGTGGAGCATTTGGTGATCGATACCATGCGCCTCATTCCGTATTGACCAATTTAACACGTGGATCAACTCCTATTAAATACACAAGCACTTCATGGACCAGTACTGATTTTACCATTGAAGACTATGACGATCGTGATTTATTTGATGAGATCCTCACCGCCATGGCAAACATCAATGTTACTGTCATTGCCTACATGGCTGCTCAAGGTCCTGCCATGCTCAAGGCTGGTGAAATCGCTGCCTACGATTACAATAACAAATCACCTTATGTCGATTCTTGTGTCGAATGTCCTCAGTATGGT
>WKLE02001195.1:0-91069 GCA_014885115.2 Asterionellopsis glacialis | reverse complement strand
CCCGAAATGCATCTCTGTGACTAACTTGCAGCAATCTATCACGCTCCGACGCGCTCGCGCAACTGGCCGCTACACTTACGTACCCTGGTACAGTAGGACCGACATTGCATATTTTCCCTGGGCAAGTTGGCGTTAGCCTTATATATAGGGGTTAGGGTTAGGGTCCATCTGTGGCATCGTGTGCTGTTGTGGGTGTACCAGGTAGCCCCAGTGAAATATTGTCGGGGGGGATACGGTACAGGTAATCGGTTGATTCCTAAAATATATAATGGTGGAAGGATCGACAAGACATGGACCAGGGCTGCCCAACACCCAAACCAATCAAACAAGAGAGAATACACAACCACCGTCGATACACCCCAACAACACAAACAACAAAAGATTGATATAGATCGAAAATAATATCATTGTCGCAGAAATATATATCTTCTCTCCCCAAAGTTTACTGCGGTTGATAATTTTGGAACAAGAACAAGAACTTGTTAGCAAATCATGGCAACATCAGAGCCATCATCGAAACGTCCTAGAAAACATGATACTCTGTATGACGAACGGTCACTCCTAACAATAATAGTGGATGTGACGCCAGAATCATGGGGTGAAAGGGAGATGGAGCGTGCTGAAAATGATAAAAAGCGACAAACAGATAAAAGACGGATAAGCGTGGGTCCGGCAACCATGAATGAATGCATGAATGCAGTCCGTGCATTTTGCGGTGCATATGATAGTTTGTCACGTGATGCTGTCCTTGTAGTAATGGCTGTAGCAGGGAATGATTCATCCTTGATATATCCTCAAAAAGAAGAATTGCATCGATTCTTCACCGAGGGAGGCAAAGTGGACATACGCAAACTTCAGGAGAATTTTGCTTTGGGAGTAGCTGACCTGGTCCAACGATCATCCTTAAAAGTGAAAGAAAGATTTGAAAAGATGAGCTCTGCAGATAAAGTGAATAGTGCAGAAGATGTGGTAACAGGTGGGGAGAAGAAGGGTCAGAAACCTTCAGAATTTGGAAATGCTGGAATGGCAGCAGCGTTGTCCCGTGCTTTGGCTCTTATTAATCGTTTTCTCGTTGCAGCAGGAACTGGAGTAAGTGCATTGGCTGCTGACTCATCCGCGATGTGGAATAGACAAGATGACGAAGGGGTTTTATCCCTTCTTGGGGGGAAGAAACGTCGACGTGGCCGAAGTGGAAGTGTCTGGTCTCCTCGAGTTTTAATGATACAAGCTTCAGAGGATAGAACACAAGATTACAACGCCTTCATGAATTGTGCATTTGCTGCATCAAAACAAAATATTTCGTTAGACGGTTGCTATCTTCGTAGAGGCGAGGACACGAGTCATTTCCTTGAGCAGGCAGTGGATCTTACTGAAGGCGTTTATCTAGCTCCATCTGGCCCTTCTCAGGTTGGAGGGTGCCTTACTGAAGTGCTACTAGCAGTCTTCTTAGCACCACGATCTGTAAGACCTGATCTCAATCTCCCTGCTCTAAACAAGGTCGATTTTCGTGCTCGATGTTTCGAAACAGGAGAAAGTGTCGACATTGCTCATGTATGTAACCAATGTCTAAGTATTTTCAAAAACAAACCAAAACAGTACTGCCCAACTTGCGGCTCGGAAATAAGGAAAGCTGCCGAATCTTCAGATGACAAAAAACGGATAGAAAGTACCGACTGGAAAGGCTAGAAGGGTCCATACGCCTTCTTAGAAAGTTCATCCTCGCTGACAACAAAGCAAAGTGAAGACTTTTGTATGCAAAAAACTAGTGCAACTATGGTGTGGCTTAATTTAGACCCTGTACATGCATCAAAGTGTGGTTGTTTTCTGGTTCCTTAGTTTGAGAAACGATCTATTTAGCTGCTAATTCTTTAGGACCTATTAACTGGAGAGAAGTAAGAAAACATATTGTTTGCATCGTACCGGTACTCTCCTGGCTCTGAAATTGGAATTTAGAGAGGGCGACTCTTTATTGTAGTTAGTTGGAGCTTGGGTAGACTAGTGTAATGTCTCGTGCTATTTGTTATTTTATTCTAAAGACTGTTTTGAACCGAGAAACCAACAAAAGATCTTCGACTGCTAACCATGAAAGCACTCTAGAGTAGTAGTGACATCAGGCAGGGCTTGGTTTTTTCGGATATCTACTTCATAAAGCTTACTGGGTTATGAGCCTATGTTATGAGTATTTGTTTCGTGTGTCATTCTCGGGAGTGTTTTCCGTTTTTTATTTTTTCATGATACTGATTGGAAGAGAGATAGAGATGACCATGTTGTTGTTGGCGAGATGATTCATCTTGAAATTTTGTTGTCAGAGACAAGCAAGGTATTTATTTGAAATTTTATTTTTTCACGCCCAGAACTTTGTACGATCTGTATTAGTTTCATCTGCTTTGTTATGTACCATGAAAAGTCACATACAAAATATTTTCGTCAACATTTGTAAAAAACAAAAAGAAAAAGTTCCTTTCAGTTTTCAACTAAAAATTTCGACTAACTTTGCAGATTGTCCATGTTCTATATCTTCCACGTACATCACTTCCCAAAAACACATCATATTTGTACACGATACCATTCTACTACTTATTGTGCATGACGATAGACAGGCTATTCTCGTTGGATGCCAATTGAATATTAATTTATTCGGATTACTTACTGTACCACTTACTTTGTCGTCAAGAATTTGGATAACCAAATAACTAGGACAAGAAATAAAAATGGACCAAATTGGCTAAAGATGGCTCGAGTGGATAAAAAGCGTCCCTTGAAAAACACAAGAAAACAAAGATGTACCATATTCCATTTTCCTCCTTGATACGGGATACGATTTAAGGCGCATGCTACATGAGAATGACAATTATCACAGAATAAATTATGCATACGTTGACGATAAATATCATTCGCTTCTTCAATACATGTATCCCATCGTTCTGCACCACCTTTTTTCAGACAATGCATGACGAGAATGAAAAGAAGATTAAGTGAATATTCATTTGAGTAGAAAAAGTTGAAATTCAGAATTTTGAATGCCAACAAATAAACAGATAATATTGGATGTTAGCAGAGATATGGATGACATGATGTTACTGCATTCAACATAGAGTACTGTACAGTAGTTTTTTTCAATCACTAACACTGTAAAACACCTGTACGTACATACAAAATTCTTGACATGCTTACGTACCAGGAATATCAGCCTCATTTATTTTGAATGCTCTTGTTGGTTTACCGAATGCCATTCGACCAGAATCTCCAACATAATATGGACCTTGAAAATCACATGCAATACCCGTGGATGTTGCTATACCCAGATGACCAATAAATGGAAGTATCCATGTTATTGGCGGTAAAGGTGACCAAAGAATTGTAAATGATAAATCATTATTATGAAACGATGGTGATGATGATGAGGAGGATGACGACGACATTCTATTTTGTATTATGATGTGCCACAGTTGTGTTCTCTGGATGTGATAATTCTGTTCTTGTACGGCTCAATCTGACTTGTCCGTTTGACTATTGCAGATATGAACTAATGCTCTAATGTGCAAGTCTTCTACAAAGAGATGTTATGGATGCCTGGGAGATGTGTTCTCGGCGGTGTCGTTTAGAAATCGATTCGAGGGATTTTCCTTTTTTTGGTTTTTGAGCTTTGCAGGGTATTTGATATTGTTGTTGCAAAAAGTCATTGGAATTTCAAGATTCGGAATTATCCCGTTCTCTAGTCTCTAGAGAGAAAAAATATGTCAGTCTGACAGAGGAGTTACAGTCTACCTGGTAAGTTACGTATAAATTCTACATGTTTCAGCACTGTATGGTACATGATATATATACAAGTAGAATGTTATGTAAGACTAGACCATTGTCGAAACATGGGAAGAACTCATTGTTGTACTGGTAGAAAATGTACTACAAGAAACCCCACCGTGTGATTTCGACCCCTATCGCTCCCCTGCGCGCTCCCCCAAAAATTTGTCTATAATTTTTTTCTCCACACTAACATTTCTAGATCTTTATTTTTAAACAAATTTGTTGTTTTCCTTCCCAACCTCCTCAGAAGGATCATCAAATGCTTACCTTCTGATAAGAAAACAGATTAGGAATGTTCTTACGTGTTACTCTTTTATCATACTATTGATTGAAATGCCCTGCCAGGTGATCGGAACATGAAGATATATTATCACCATTTTCACCAAAGTTTGCTAATTATCACTTTTTTTACATAAAATTACAGGCCTTGACTCCAGTACTTGTCTTGCGGGGCATTTCAGACTATAAAGAGTTATTGTTACAAGTATACTAAGCAAAAAGATGTAGAATTTTATGCATTTTTGGTATAGCCCTCCCAGCCCGCATTACAATCTTACTTTTTTTGTTCACTACAGAGTCTTCTCATTATAATGGAGTTTTATCAAGCAGAAACCAAACACAATCAAGACAACTACTATACCAAGCAGAACAGTTCTACTAAAACACATTGAGGATTCTTCAAAAAGAACAAGTCTTTGTGGCTTAAATAATTCCTTGTTCTTGCTCATTTTGGCTCTACAGTTGGTTGGTTAGGAAGAAAAGGTATAATACATGGTACTACTACTTCTAACAACTGCAATGGACCACATAATAAAAATCAACCTCTTGTGGAGTTGGGACAGATACAATGCAGCACCTGATATTGAAATTTTTTGTCCCAATGAAAGTATAGATGAAACATCTAATATATAGCTTTTATGACACTTAAAAATATGATTTTATCCAGGCAAAAAAAAAAAATAATTCAGCTTTTTGTAAAACAAAAAAAATGGTACAGTAGGTAAACCAATTGAACTAAAATGAGTAAGTTTCAAAACATGCTAGGATTAGTGTACTGTGGTATGAAAGTGGTTATAGTTATGGTTATGGAATATATCAGAGTAGTTCCAGTTGTAGGTGTGGATCACTCCAGTACTGGGCTATGACATTTTGACTTGAGTTGAGATGACTTAGTCAAATGCTAGGAAAATCCCCTTATATTTTTTGCTGTGATGATTTTGTGTCACAATCTTATGGTGCACTTTTCAAGGTATCCATTAATAGATAATTTTAATTGCCCAAGCCTATCACATTCTGTAGACACTCTGTAGAATATGATAGAGTCCTAATATAGGTTGATTGTGTAAGTGGATGTGAAGCTTAGTTGCAGCTTCTGGGAAATTGGAATGACCCTCCATTTTGATGTTCTGTTCTGGTACTATGCCAGAATGCAGTAGGTCTGGGAATATGTGAAGGAATGAAATTCCCCAGAATTGCTGGAATCTACTGGAATCTGCCAGAATTCTGTAACCTAAACCCTTGGGATAAACAGGATAGTACTGTATGCCAAGATTCAAAATCCAACAACAATGGCAGGTTTTGGGCATGACTACCTAACAACAGGTAAGTTAAATATAAGGATCCACTGATGTACTGCAACAGTAATTGTGAATATCTTTATATCTGTAAAATGTCAAGAGTATATTATTGAGTAATTTTGACCATTGATTTCAACATCAAATACAATGTCATCAACTTTCATTGATTTCTTGATCAGAGCTGTTCCAGGATTAGGTGAGACTAACGGTAACAATTTTGGTCCATCTCCCCTACATAGTAGCTTCTATGTGATTGTACTGGTATGTCTGATTGTCACAAGATTCAATTTTTTTTCTTGTCTTGCATGCACATGTAATATCACAGTGAATGGACAATGGCAAAAAAGCTGTTTGCATGCCACAACCAACCAAAACAAACACAAAAACCTACCTAATGTATCAATAATACATCTATTGGAACCACCATGGCAAAGTATAATGAAAAATGGTGACCTGAGCAGCAAAATATGGTTAATTGTTGTTTTGCCAGTGAAGCCACTTTTTTTGTGATCACACAAAATGGCTAAATTTAATCAACAATTTTCCATTTCAAAGGCTGTTATTGTTCCATCTGACTAAATCAATGATGATGATGATTCAAAAGGTATCATCATTGTCAGTATTAAAAAGGGTTATTGTTGTGTTTTTTGGTGATTTATCACCATTGTCATTGTGATGAAAAATAGGTGCAGAAATTCTGCACGCATAAATCACCCAAAAAATTGAATAATGAAAATTTGAACATTTTCTGTATGCATTACGCACCTTTGATTACCTTTTTGAGTTGATTATTGTGTTGATTTGCTTGCAGAACTTCTACACAATGGAATCATGGTTTTACCAATATTTTGTGTGTTGTGATGTGTGTTATTTGTGTGAGCAGTTCATACTGTACAAAATTTGACATACAGAGTGACTGTGTTACTTTTTGGTCATTCTGTCTCCCCCAATCCTGGAACAACTCATCAAATCAACCACAAAAAACACAACAATATGATGTATTTTTGAATGGAGAATTGAATGGTGCTGGTGCATCATTTTCAAAAAAAGTTTTATTGTAATGTTGTTTGAACACAAAACTATCTAAATTACTCGTGTTGTCATTATCAACAATTTATGTTTTTGTAAATGATTATTTTCACTGGTTTGGTTGGTGACTGCTCATTCTTCTTTTGTTCTTCAATATCATTCCAGGTTGTTTTACTATCATTGTCACTAATGTATCTCACCTTTACAAATTCCTGATCACCAACCTTCCTAACTTTCTTCTCATTGTTGTTGTTTTATTCATCTTCAGTAGTAGTTCTTGTTTTCTTTGCTGCTTTGGCTTTCTTTGGTAATGGGTGGTGAAAATGGTCATCCTCATCCACCATAAGGCTACTTTTTCTCAATATTTGGCATGATTCTTCATTAAATTCAAACATGGCTGTTGTAAGATTTGTTTTTAAGTTAGAAACAGCTTTAGCATAAGAAGAGGTAAGTATCATTAATTCAGACAACTCATCTTCCAGCTGTTTGTTTCTTGGTTTTAATTGAGCATTTTGCAGAGCAATGTCCCACCACCAGTACAGTTTTGGGTTGTATTCCACCAGTTGCATCATGACACACTTGTTGACATTAATTTGGTCCATCAGCTGCATTGGAGATAGTTTTATGATGACATCCTGGTCATCATTGTTGAATGGAAAGAATTTGGGCCATACAAGAATTTCAATGCAGTACACCAGCAGCAAGAAAGCTTCCTCCTCCAGCTGGTATAAATTACCCAAATCTCAGGAACAATCTCAGAAAAGTACTAAAGTTGTTACAAAGAAATAAATAAGCACCCTGATAGTTTCCTTCAAGACACAAGAGATGCGTTACCCCTAAGGTCAAAACCATGGAGGTGATACTGTCCTAGTAGCTTCTAAAGAAGCATCTGCACTACACCGCCAAAGAAAGAAAAAAGAACAGGCTGCAAAACAGAAGGAACAAGCAGCTGCTAAAAGAAGAAGACTGGAAGAAAAAAGAAAAAGACAGAAGAGCAGAAAGAATGTTCTTTCAGACAAAGAATCTTCCAAGTCCAATGAAAGTGAGGATGAAAATGAAGATCACTCCTAATCCAATACCTTAAAAAACCTTGCTGTGAAAGAAATCTTGTCCTTCCAGAATAAACGATATGTGAACAGTAAACTTTGGTATCCATATAGAAAATCTGTTCTTGGTGTTGCCATTCAGCAAGTCATGTACTTTACCAAGATCAAGGAGAACCCCTGTACTTAGAGTTCAAGAAGTTCTTGTGTATAATATATCAAAAAGAGGAAAATTCCTATTTCCAAAGGTCCTAAGGTAACAGTAGTAGTACCCGGTCTGGTTTAGACAGTGTGGGAACTCACCAGGTACTACCTGTAGTACGGGGATGCAGTAGATGCTTTGAATCAAGACCATGTTGGAAAGCAGTCACTGTGTTTGTGAATTTTGATTCAATAGGGTGTCGGGCATCAAATCACCTCTTGAAAAATGGCAAATGCATGCCCACTCACATCCTAGTTTTTGAAAAGACCTGGATGTTCGCCAAAACTTGAAGTGGCGATTTGAAGTGGCAATTTGATCTGCGTCAACAAATTGCAAATCTTTCTCATTTGTTGTTGCTGGTAGAATCTACACAAAGACATACCAAAATGGTGCTGGTAGAATCCTACCAGTGCCATCTGGTATGTCCAAAAACGGCTGCATGTTTCTCCCTCTAACACAATGGGAAAAGAAGATTCCTTCTGGGAAACATCAAGCCGCAGCATCAGATTTTTTCTCTGTACCAGGTAATATCCTTGTACTACTACTGGACTACCACCATTGCTATGTAGTCTAGGTACTGTGCCACACAAGAAAAATATCAAACAAGATACTAATGAGGATATCAACAACAATCATCCTCACAATTTTGTACCTGATGGTAGTAGGCATGAAGAAATCAGGAAGAAGATGTTGGTTAACTGAGGCATTAGAATTGATATATTTTGAAATGAAGTTTTGCTTTTGAAACTTACCTTTTGAGAAAAGAGAGAGTACGTTGATGAGCCACAATTAAAGAATCCGACCTGTACCTCCAACTTTTGTTTCTTGTCTCTTCTCGTAGGAATAGCTCTAAATCTTCGGACGATGACCAAGAATCATCTTCATCTTCATGGACATCATTTGTGTTAGTATTGTTTGGCTGATGCATCTTGATATTGTGAGAAAACTGTTGATTGTTGTGCTGTTGCCACTGTCGCCATTGCTGTGGACGTTGTCAAGTCATCATCATCGACGTCTTTTTGCCCGGGCACCCTAATAACTCACATAGTGAAACTAGTGTCTACTCTACCGGCCGTTTTCCCTCAATTGAGGAAATTTTCAACCAATCAGAAACTGGACAGCACCCTTCTGAAAATTAAAGCACACCGGCCTTACTCCAACATACCTTACAGAATTTGATGGAGAATTCGGTGGTGACATCGGTTGATTGTGAAAATGCGTTCTTTGGTGTTTTCTGATTGGTTGAAAATTGTCCTCAATTGAGGCATAGTGCCTCAATTGAGGACAATGGTAGAGTAGACACTAGAGATTGCGAAAAAAAGAGAATTTGTTAGGTATTTCTACTACCTGGTACTGTAAACTCAATTTTTGATATCCCTTCTTGTGGCTGATATTGAACTGTATAATGAAAATGCAATGCAATTTTACCATCATGTGGTACTGGTACAGTACTAACTTTGTGTATTACCGTACAGTATATCGAAAGTCTATTAATCAGTAAAAGTACTTTTTTCTTATAAATATTATTTATCTGAGGACTATATAGTAGGCTTCGACCCCCATACTCTCGGAGAGTAAGTTACGTTAACTCGCTTTTATAATATTATTTGTTAAATACTGTCTGCAATTGGGAAAGTACTACTGAAATCCGGCTCTTCTACAGCAAGGGCACGCACGTGTTTCTTTCCGTAAGTTGAGGTTGCCGCTTATCACTTCTTTCTTTATAGTGAACGCATCATCCTGTAGTCTTTTTATGGGATTTAGCAAACAACTTGTGTTATAAATAGACATTTTACGATAGTACTTTTTTATATAGTTGAAACTGTAGACTTCTCCTTCGATATTGTGGTTGTACTATAGGTATTATACAGGTAGACGGTTTGTATCCCTCGTCTGCTTCTGCAACTGCAACAAACCTTGTTCAATATCTGCATATTCCAATATACTGCTACTGATCGGATAATATTATAAAATAATATTACAGTACTATTATTTCTCGCTCTCGTTTGGGTTGTTTGTCTAGTATACTTAGAGAACAAGCAAGACCACCTGTGCCCGAGCGGCATTCTCATCCTGTTGGCTCAGTGCCGCATCTCAAGACCATCTCTGACTACTTCGTACTTACTGAATTACAATACTATCAAATTAATCTCTTTATCTAAAACACGTCCAGGCTTACTCGTACAATAGTAGCAGCAAACACACACCTTGCTAATCCGAGTGCAAGGGTTCGTGCGATATAATATATTTGTCGCTGTTGTGGAAAGGAAAGCAGCGAAGGGCATCGATTACACAACGAAAAAAGAACGGTGCCAACGAGCAAGAAACCCTTTCACAACGAAAACACACGGCGGCAGACTTAGGAAGTATATCTGAGACTATTGTAGCCTTAGAGAAGCAGCAGCAGAAGCAAAAGATAAGAAAGGAACGCAATCTCATACGGTGTATAAACAGGCAATCAGAGAACGACAAACATACACATAAAAACATGGCATCATACTCGTTATTTAGTGCCCCATCGATTAGCCGAGATCAAATTAGAAAAGAGATTAAATCGTTGAGTGAAG
The DNA here is from genome assembly GCA_014885115.2 of Asterionellopsis glacialis. Taxonomy (NCBI): domain Eukaryota; phylum Bacillariophyta; class Plagiogrammaphyceae; order Rhaphoneidales; family Asterionellopsidaceae; genus Asterionellopsis; species Asterionellopsis glacialis. Next base: position 80,847 of record WKLE02001195.1, on the reverse strand, counting down.
CCGAACAAATTTCTATTGAAGATGATGCATTTTGTCGTAATATAGCTGAAATAGAGGAAGAGGAGAATCGTGAAATTAACTTTACACTATTTGAAGAATTCGCAGATGCACTTGATAGGATTCCAGACCTCGATAAACTCGATTATCTTCAGGCCGTTCAAGAATGTCCAGACTTAGTAGAACGGGAAAGTAGCGCAACAAGATGTCTTCGTGCAAGATACTATAATGTTGTGGTAAGACAACGGAGAGAGCGTGAGAATGATCAATATAGACAGAGAGAAACTCCGCATCGCAGCTGTCGTTTACTTTCGATGAATCAATATTACCCAGATTTGGTACTAATCGTTTTCCTCAAAATTGGGTTTCAACTCATTTTTTGTTGTTCCCCTTTTTTCTTTTTTGGGTTTCTGGGGAATATTTTCATTTCACAGGAAGCAGCAAATTTATTGGTTGCGTATTGGAAACAAAGGGTACTAACTTTTAGGGACAAAGCCTTTTTACCGATGACTCTTAGTGGAGCCATGTCTGATGATATAGATGTGATGACAGCCTTTCCTAATTTCTTCCGAATTTTACCGAATGATAAATTTGGACGAACTGTCATTTTTAGAGATCCAACAGGAGTTGATTTTGGAGCCTTGGCGGACCAGAACTCTATGGTACGTGTAGGTTGCATTTTATCCTTTAGTTGCAGTTGTCGGAAGTTTTGGCTTTTTGCGTTTTCTCTCAGAAACTGAATGGGATTGATTATTCTATTACAAAGCTATATGAAATTTATTTTCTCACATATTTTTGTTTGTTCATGCATGTGTGTTTTTTCCCCCACTTTTGCGGCGCATCGAATATTTCGTAGAATCGAATTTATTGGTATGTGTTACATTTGGCTTTAGAAAAGGAAAGTACACAAACACGAGGAATAGTGTATTTGACAAATCATCGGCCAAGTCGGTTACACCATTTTAATCCTCGCCGAGCTAAAATGTTGATTCTTTCGATGAGGTATGCCTTACCAATCCGGCTCCGCGCTGTTCATGTGATCCGTCCTCATGCATTATATATGAAGACGTTGGAAGTAGTGGCATTTTTGGCAGGACGATCTTTCCGCACACGGAGTTACTATCACACAGGGAATGCTGACCATGAAGTGCACATGTCCTTGGAGAAATATGGGATTTATCCGGAATCATTACCGGGGACAATAGGGGGGTCATTTGAACGAGAAGCACGAAATGGACAGAAGTTAAGCTGGGTCGAAGAGCAACTTTATATGGAAATGGATGATTCGTCTGTGGGAGACTCGGACGCAGAAGACGACTTGGATGAAGATGACGATGAAATACGAGATATGTTAGAAGAACTTGAAGTTAACTCTTTCGAATCCGACAGCAATGAGGAATTGTCTGACGATTTCGACCACGAGGAGGAAGACTCATTATCTGATGAATGATATTAGAATAAAAGAAGAACGAACAGCAAGATCAACGTTGCGTGAGCACCCTAGCAGACAGAGAGATAGGCGAAGTTATCTGATAATGTTAAGCATGACATCCAGTTGTGTGTAGATGATGACCTCCTTGGTAAATAATGATGACGACAAGTCCTTTGAAATTTACAATATCTAGGTGGTCTCTCTCTACATGCCATCGAAAATAAAAAGGACGACTGTCTTTTTTCCAGGGTATCTCCCGAAGAATGAAGGGTTGATAGGTCTATTGCAGTTTGAGTATCAGAAAACATGACATGTTTGAATCTCAAATAGAAACCATTGAACCATATCAACACCGGATAGCATCACAAAAGAACGTTTTTTTTTTGAAAATGAAGGACTCTCTCAATCGAGTCTATCTACAAGCTCTACACTTAACTTCTATTTTTTGAAACGAGTCAAATAACATTGTGCATGTAGAATTTCTCTGACGCACTTCTTAGAAATTGTGTAGGCTACTGTGTTCTTTCTTAAGAACTAACTACTTTCTAACAGCACGTAAACAATCATGGTAGCAGATGGTAAATTATAATACGAACCAAGAATATTCTTTCTTGTTATCAAAATGCGTTTTAAAAAGTGTGTGTGTGTTTATACAATTTTGATCCATTCTAAAGAGGCCTTCCATCAGGACCTAATAATCCAGCTGATTTACCACCTTTTTTCAATTTTTGTCCATCAGCGCCTAACAAAGTTGGACTTCCACCAATACCAGCTGTCATTACTTCAACCAGTTGAACTTTGAAAAATAATGTAGAACCACCAGGAATCCTTCCATCAGGCGTTCCCTCTTCACCGTAGGCTAATTCTGGCGGGATCCCCAACATGGCAGTTTCACCTTCATGCATTTTGAGAAGTCCTTCCTTCCATCCCGGGATGACACCTGCCAATGGAAATTTTACAGGTTCATCATCTGCCAAGGTTGAATCAAAGACAGTTCCATCTGGTAATGTTCCATGATAATGCACCTTGACTGTGCTAGATTGCGTAGGACGCACACCAGCACCAGGTCCTTCGGGACCATGTTCCAACACATCAATAACAACGCCTGAATCAAGTGTGACAGTACCCTCGGTCTTTGACATTTCTTCCAACATTAGACGACCAGCAGTTTCCAACTTTTGACGAATATTGTTTCTATTGCACGCAAATACAGATATTCATTTAGAGACAAGGCAAACGGAAAAGTAAAGTAAGGACACGTACTGTTTTAGACGCGCAATATGCCGAGTATACTAGCGCTTTGCCTACTCGAAAACAAACAATAAACTTACGCCCGTGTAGAAATGAGTTCGTTTAGTTCTTTTCCACGTGCTGCTAGTAATGCCTTTTGACCATCATCCTCCAATCTTCCAACAACAGCATCCAATAATCCCTTCGCAACACATGCCAATTCATCACCATTTTCTACCAACGGTCTTACATCACCAAGTTGTCTTGCTAAGTTAACACCCAAGGCATACAATAGCTCTTCATGTGATCCTGCCTCCATTACTTTACTAAGGTCAGACTTTGCTTCGTTGGATGATGATTCTTCACTGAACAACACGGTCGGGTTGTTATTTCTACCACTGGTGATTGCCTTGGTGCTACTACCAGTAGGTTTGACAACGAAGGCAGAAGATGATGCCACAAGAAGCATTAGGGAACATAAATTGAATTTCATCTTGAACTGTTTAATTTAGATAGTAACAGGACAGGTAGTGATAGATCTGTCGGAAAAAAGAGGAAAGTGCCAAGATTTTATGATTGCAGCTGCAACAAAAGGGACGGCGGAGAAGGAATAGAAGGAGAAGTGGAACGTCAACAAAAGTAGAACTCTGGCTCTCTACTCCAGAGCCAGCTCGAATAGTATTCTTCACTGCGGTATGAAAGAATGCTTTGGAGCTTCTTTTGCTCTGAAAAAATGGTCGAACTGTTCTACCGTCGGTACTGCGGTACGTCAGTGAAGGAATTTCATTAGCAGTCTGGTTGTTGTACACCGTATGCTACACGCAGTTCTTTTTTGACTTGTGATTTATCAAAAACCAAAAATAGGATGATGCCAAGTGTAAAATAAAAAATGTGCGGTGTTCCTTGCGTGTCAAGACTAAATAAATAGCTTCAACTCTAGTGATTTACAAGGTAAAGTTGTCGATGGACGGACGATACACCATAATATCGTATCTACGGTACCATTTACATTGGGGTACATCTCGTTTGGACGTTGGTCCTACGTAACAGAGTGTATAATACAGGTACTAACACAGTTCTGCCTGTACCACAGGTAATGCAGATACCTGTACATCTGGTAGCAAAATACATTTTGATCCACTCGGTGTTTAGGAAATACTATTTTGTTATGTATTTTAGACAAAATAGGTGTTACCTGTTCTAGAAAAAAGACCACACATCAAAGTTTTGAACGGGTAGGGTCGTAGGTCCTACCAGAGTCAAACTTGTGTGAAAAAGAATTTGATGGACATGATAGCATGTTGTGAGTTGTGAGAGTATTGGAGGACTCAACCACTCAACACTCAAAGAACACCACACTTTCTCTCTCTAGGAATAGTGAAGACCGCCATTGGATCTTGCCACCAGACTAGCATCTACCACCAATATACCAGTACCTCGACATCAAATACAAAACTTTATCAATCCGAGATAATCATCTTGATCTCCTGGACAACGAGGAAGACTCTAAAAAAAGGACAAGACGAAAAAGAATGAGTTCCGCAGCACAATTATCAATTCTCCTTCTAACCACATCATGTGTCTCGTCTTTCGTTCATGCATTTACGTTTCCAAAACAAATGCACTGCCACCTCCCTCATGAAATTTCGATATCAAAAACATTCAGCACAGACCTAAGCTTCCCCGCAAGAATACAATTTCGTAGCACCTCTTTGTCCCTGGCACGGAGATCATCACCCGGTGGCGGAAATAAAAAGAAGAAAAATCAAAGCGGCGGCAACGGCAAGAGACAAACCAAAAAGAATACAAAACAAACCAAGAGCAGCAACAAAAGTTCTCCCAAAAAATCTCTGCATGAAACTGAAAAATCAAGAACCGAAACCAAAGCTGCTGTGGCTCTTCCCTCCTTGAAAACTCGTGCACCACCGTGGCAAGTATTAAGCTCCAAGGATGCTAAGAAAAACGTTGAAGCTGAAAAAATCAGACGTGATCGTATTAGTCAAGGCTTGGCAAAACCCAATGAAGATTTGAATTCCGATGAAGAGCAAGGTCCAGCAACTCTTTCTAAGGCACTGCTGGGTGAAGCTGATCGACAATTACTATCATGGAAACGATTCAATCCAAACACTGCGCCCAATGGTATGACATTTGTTGGATCGTATTTAGAACGACGATTACCACCACGTCTTGGTGTCCCTGAAATTGCATTTCTGGGACGTTCCAACGTAGGTAAATCATCCTTGTTGAATTGCCTCACAACATCAGCACGTCAAAAGGGAGCAGAATCAAATCAAAATGATCAAGCACGCGTTGGAAAAACACCAGGTGCAACAGCAAGTGTTAATATGTATGTCATGACTGGCAATCGAGGTAGGCGTTCTATATCCAATTCTAAACCATTGTTGGGTTTTGCAGATCTTCCTGGATTTGGATATGCAAGATTATCCAAAGATATTAAAGAACAAGTACAAGAAGCAGCCGAAAGGTATTTAGAAAAACGTCAAGAGTTGGCTTTAGGTATTCTATTGGTGGACGCTCGGCGAACACCTAGTGATGATGATCGCGCAGTGTTGGCAGCTTTGTATGATATGGGTGTTCCATTGGTGGTAGTAGCCACCAAGGTGGATAAATTATCAAAAAAGGAACGTGATTCCTGTTTAGAAACTGTACGTGATGGATTAGGCTTACCAGATGGGCAACCATTCTGTGTCTCTAGTGTAACTGGAGAAGGAACAAAAGATCTTTGGACGATTATTTTAGAGGCTTGTGAAACATGCTTAGAAGAATTCAGAGTCAAATTGGAAAGGGCAGGATCGGATGATGACAACGACGTTGACATCGACGATGAAGAAAGTGAAGATGATATTCAATATGATATGGGCTATGATTGGATCCACGACAGTGGAGTTGTATACGAAGGTGACGTCGACGATGGTATGGGTTATTATGATGACACTGAAGACAATAATGATATTTATTACGATGATGACAATGATGATGGTTATGCAGCTTTGAGCCTGTCTGAGAACGAAGAGCAACAAGCTGCAAGCAAAGAAGCATTCAAACTGAAAAATTTGAAACAAAGAGTTCGGGACATGGAGAAGAGAGGTGAATTGTAAATAAAATGCACAAGATAACAATTCGAAATTTGTCTGAATATAGCTCAAGGCACTTTTCACCCCTTTGCTTTCCAACATCACACTGTTATTAAGAGAGATAGCGCTATGCTGCTTTCAGAATTATGTGCTTTTCTTTTTCAGAATACTATTTGGCTCATTTAAGGAAAAAAATCCAATTTTGGGAGGATGAAGTTTGCAGGTGTTGAAAATTCTCCTTTTACAGCGGAAGCATCGAACAGGACTGCATGTTTGTAAGCTTCTTTGAGCATTGTGAGCCGATTGGCTGTTAAAGTAGACTGTTGCTAGACAAATTATTTTCAAAAAATTCAAACCGCAACACAACCAAACTCAAAGCCAGCAACTTCTTAGATACCAAGCTCTGATTTTTTAAGACCCAAGAGTCGGTTTTCCGAGAGCCTTGCCGCCTGCAGCACTTTCCTTTTCACATTCTACCACCACTACGTTCGACCATGATGTGCGTGGGAGAGAAGTAAAAGAAAAAGTGACTAAAGGCCTATTATTTTCACAAAATAAAACATTCCTACCACAGACTATGACAAGACCAAGAATGTGATAAATCGAAAAGACCTCGAGTGCAACAGTACAATTAAATGCTCTATTTACTTTGAACATAAAATGATGTTCCTCGACTCCAACTAGCTTACATGATGTCTTGGACACTCTGCAGCTTCCTTGTTTGATGCTTTTTGTGCCGAGCTAAAGACAAAAGGCATTGGGTTGACGGAGATTTAGATGAAGTGAGTTTGCCATTCACGTGAACAGCTTTGATGAGCCCTTTCGATTGCTGTTGGTGCACCTCTTCATGCTGCCTGAAAGACATTCACATCTCGTCATTCAATTAGTTGAATAGATGTTTAGCTAGGCACTAGGTTGAGGTACCAGTAGAAAATCCGTATGCACTTCGCTTGCTACGACTGTAAATTCAAGGAAGGCAATTCGATTTTTTGTGTCACAAACATAACAGAAGCAGCTTCACTCATGTTTTTTTTTCTGCATCATTGACAGGTGGCTTTACAGTTTCATAAACTAATACACCTGTGACTGGCACCAAGGACACATCTTGTTGTATGTTTAGTATAACTTCTTGCTACTTCTACTTCGTTGCGTTAAAAGATCAGGGTCCTTGATTTTATTAAGATGTCATCACAATCATTGTTTCACAGGATGTTTATTATCAATTGTCGTATTTTGAACAAAAAATTGAATCGACACTCATTCAGTTAGATGGATGTGAATTGACTTCTGAAAAAGAAACATGGTTGTATTTTTATTCATGTTCAGCAGGTGAAAAGCAATGAAAAATAAAATTCTGCATAAGATTCCGATGATACCTTCGGGGAAACGTCTCACGTGATTCGGGTTTTTGTTCTTTCTTTGGTTTTTTCCGAATCCATGACCGCTACGGATCGGGTTTTCTTTCATGAACATAAATCTTTAGTACCGGTACCTGCAGTCGTACTCTTGGCAAGAACACTTATTATTTTTTGATGACTGCCTGTGATCGGGTTTTTGTGACTTCTTGCGGGTGGGTCTTTCTTCCCAATCTACGAGAGGCCAGTACGATACCATATACCTGTACCAGGTACAGTCTACCTGGTGCCATGGACTGTACTTACCAGGTAACTGGCCTGTCATATATCTATAATACCTAGTACCTGTAACAGCAAAAGGTAATTGATATGACATGTATCTGTACACAAGATAAAGATGATGATCCATAATTCCCTGAAAGGTACATGGTAGCAGATATCAGTAGGAAGAGGACACAAAAGATCCCAAGCTGTCGTTCGCTGTTGCCTCATCCGACAATGGCCCACGAATAATTCTAGCATCCTTTACCTGGTACCAGGTACCAGGTACCAGGTACCAGGTAAGTTACTGCACGATGTAACTGTACCAGGTAGGACCCTACAGGTGAGCTGCTAATCAAATCGATCACTGCGTGTATCTTATATAAAAATGTTGCTTTCGGACCAATCAAATCATCCAAAAAAAGAAAAAATTAAGTGCCTTTGCTATGCCTTTCGGCTAACAGGTCATCTTTGTTGCGTTTATGCCTTGTTCAAAAAATAAAATCCAATCTACTTGAGGTAAGTAATATATATATTAATACCTGGTACATACAGTGTACCTGGTACCTGGTATCTTCGTTAAAAACAGTGTACCTGGTACAGGCTGTACCCTACGATGTACACAACATGTTTACATACCAGGTACCAGGTACAGGTACGAGTGAATAGGTCCTCTAGTCCGAAACAAAGCGTAGAAAGCGACATCAGCATTTACATTATGGTCCTCTAACAGGAAAAGGAAAAATCTTTTTCCACCCGTAGTTAAGCATGGAGATACCAATGACCTCCAAGTACAGAGAAATTCGTGACTGATCTTTAGAAGTTATCGGCAGCAGAAGTTGCTGCCACTGCGCCGTTAAATTGGGAATACTGAATAAAATTTGTTTGAGTGAATTAAAAATTGTTACACCTATGTATTTTATATGGTTAGATCCTATGATAGCGGCTTGTCGGGGAATGCCTTTTCAGCCATCACTAAAGAGCTGGGAAGTTTTCTGTAATGTCCAGTTAAAGAATTGTTCTCATATTTTGAACTCCGTTCTCACGGTCACCTGTTGGTGTAGTATTTGTAGTTTAAACAGTCTCTATTGCTGAATATCTCATAGAAATGATGAAATATCCACCATGGAGGTGTAATTGTAACCGCCGCCACTTGCTGCTAAGGCATTAGCTTCTGCCACTACCTTTGATAGGATAACTTCATCTTGAATCTTTTGCCTTGAATCTTCTGACTTGACCATCGTAACAGAATGGTTTTTTGGAAGACCACGTTTCTTATCCCATCGTTGTAATGCTTTTTGTGTGGTTGATGATCGCATCATCAGATGTTGAAGTTTTTCAAGGCGATCTTCAAATTCTTGATTAAAGTCAACTCTCTTTTTCTCCTCTGCTTCTTCATCTTGCTCTTGATCAGAATCTTCGTCGTCTTGCTTGCTATCGTTATTTTTGTTTTGGTCAGTGGTAGTAGGTAGAATTAAATCTTCAGTTAACAATAAGGTCTTGGTAGTTTCCTTTGAGTCTTCGGCATCATTGATTTCTTCAACAATGATTTCGCCAGTAGAGGATTCACCATCACTGTCATAATCGTCTTCGTTGATTTTCCCAAGTTTGTAATCAATGACAGAAATGTCGTCATTGTCAAAGTGCTTGGGCTTTTGGTCGTTGTCAGGATGGAACATCGACAAACTTTTGCTTCTCTTGACAGATCCTTTCTTGGAAGTGGCGGATTTGGCACTGTCGGTGTAACTGTCAAAGAAATTGTCACAACGAATGTGCATTGAAGGGAGGCTTGATCTTCTTGGCTTTTTGGATTCATGTTCAATTTCAATGTCGTCGAAATCAAAGAATACAGGTTCATCTTGAAGAAGGGAATCTAAGTTGTCACTGAAAAGTTCATGCGTCTCCAAGTCACGTTTGTTCTGTTTCTTAGGATCATTAGCAACAGTTTGATCTATTTGTTCATTGGATGGAGCCATGTTGATACAGCTTTTGGATGTGAAACGAGTTGCTGGAAATATGTGTGCGTTTAGGTCGAGGGGAACTATTATTTCGCTGCGGTTTTCTGAAGAATGAGAACAAGTGAGGGAGGAAAAAAAAATCTTATTTTGATGCCTGTGTGTTCACAATAACAAATCCCGCCCGTCCATGCGCAATTATCGTGCGATCGATTCGTTTCCAGATTCCTGAACTGGCGTTTGCTGGTACGGTAGTCCCTACTGCACAGTATTTATTGAATGATGAACCTACGGTACCTTTCCTATCTGGTACTTGTTTCCACTAAGTACTGGTATGACCTACCAGTTACCAACGAAGTAGGTCCTACCTGGTAAGGGACTGTTAAGACTAAAAGCAAATGGATACCCAGACAGGTAGGTACCAATTTTACTCCTGTCGAATAGTATGATACTTGCGTAGAAATGTAATGGACTACCAGGCATCATACCTGTAAGAAATCATACCTGTATCGAGGTTCCCCCTTGTATCAAGTTAAACCTCGCATCCTGAAATAAAGGGTACATATGAATTGGGGTAGATGGTGCCAATAATATCAAAACAACTTCTGGAACTGACTCAGTGAGACTTAAAAAATAGATTCCTAGTTGGTCACGTCGTGAAGAGAGAATTTATGTATTTTGTACATGGTAAAGGGACTCGCCGTGCAAACAACAGATATGTCTAACCTGAAAAGTAAAGAATTACTTGTAGTTTACTAGGTACCAGGTACGGTACAGTTGAAGGTAAAAATAAGAACGATGAACACTTTTAATTGATGTACCGGAGACACTATTACTACTAGGTATCACGTACCCTTCAATAATCAATACATAGCATTTTTCAGCTTGGCCAACCTGTTTTATTATGAGCATCACGATTAAATCAGGTCGTTTTCCACATACGACAATCTTACCTGGTATTTTCTAGAGAATAAGTCGATTCTAGTCCAACCAATAAGTACTGTACCTTGTACCATGTATAAATAAAATTATTAGTACTATTTGGTATTTTCAATACTGACTTTGGGTAGTTTTGCTGGAAAACTTCAATGTGAGTGGGATAAGATATATGCCCCTTCGCTTCATCATTCTGGAGATATCAGCTACGTCATTGGTTAACATGTGTTGCCACTTCAAGATTTAACTGATGACCGTCTCAGACCAGGTCTTCATCAAAATATTTTACCTGTACAGGTATGAGTTGATGTATAATATAGTAGTGTGACTCTTACTGCACTATACTATGCTTTCCTGTATTGTACTGTACTGTAGAATTCAAGATGCTTCATAGCCATATGTCCTTGGATTTAGGGGCATACATATTTCGATGAGACATTTCGGAGACAGATGATCGTCCGCCTTGATGATTCTCTTTTTTGAAAGAAGCATGATGCGTACGTTTTATCTACAAACATAAAATACAAGAAGTACATTATGCCTGGTATGCTCATAAACCAGAGCATCGTACATGAGATCACGGGAAACTTCACTGTAATAAAGTAGTCTGAAACTTGGATGAACCCTACGTTAGCAAAATATAAAATATTCATAGGATAATTTCCCATGACATGCGTGATACAAGCATTACTTATAAGACTTCTATAATTTAATATTATTCGAGTTGCCCAAGAGAATCTATAGAATCTTGTTGGGTTTTTAACAAAAATATGTATTTACATACTTTCATCAGAAGTAGTCCTGGGCTTGTTTTTTATTAAACTTTTTACTTGCTGGTCTAGCGATATCCGTAATTTTAGTCAATAATTCAAATATATTTCACATCGGTTACTTATTTCCGGGTACCTTTTTTATACAGTTGATAAACCTCTAGTAAGTATACCATACGTACCCTATAGACTTTAATTCGTAAATGTCGATACAGCTCTAGTACATTGATCTGTTGGGACTTAAACATTCAAAACGTACACTTGCTGATATACTAAAATATTTGAGAATTTCGTGGAACTACAATAACATTGAAATATTGAGTTCTCTACATATGCTTGACCTCCTTCTTCATGCACCCGACTGAATTGCACTGTATGGCTTCACAGATACCGGATACCAAGGTAAAGACGTCTGAAAAAAATTGTACTTTCCAGTACAATACCTTGTATTTGCGCTATCTACAAGTTCATAAAAGTCATAGAACATGTGGTACAATACAAGTTATTTGGATACCGTTCTAGCTAGAGGTACAGTAGGACAATCAGTACGAGCTACCAGGTACTGGTACCTGTACATGTTGTAAAGGTATAAAAATAGGACCTCCACTACCTGGTATAGCAGCAATATAGGGACTTCGATATCGATGATATCCTACATACCTGGTACCTGGTAGTTCATCATCTAGGACTACTCATAGACTTTAGTTGTTGTCTCAAGTAGCAAGTAGAGTTCCCAACTACTCTCTTCACAACTCAGTGAGATTGTACAGTCCGAACTTGAGTGGGACTTTTGTAAATGCATCGATCAACGACAAGGTTTCTTTTGAAGCTGTGCTATGCTACTAAATACGAACGGAGCTGTCGGACTATTTTAAATCACTGAGGGTACAGCTCACGGCAAGGTGCAGTATCATACCGTATTATTCCAGAGCTTTCAGGGAAAACAATCTCAAATCAGGAAATTCGAGATCGGATTACCGAGCACTCCACCACGGAACTTTTCGTGTTTTTGTGATCGGTTGCGTTTCACCTTGTCGGAGAAGGAACACCCCGTAGGAAGGGGTGAGAGAGTCAAGGAATTTGCATGTAATCTGCTACTTGCTAGTACGCAGGTAAAATCCCTTGTTGTGTTGTCCCTAAATGTCAACGTCAACAAACTTAAAAAATAAAGCACAAATGTTTTCGAGTAGAGAGAATCCTTTATTGGTCGACAGATCACCAAGAAATATTGGTTCCAATAAACATCCCACTGCTACAAATCAACTTAGTATTTCCAACATTAATTGTCAGGGTATCATTGTCGAGAAAAAAATCGATTTTCGAACACACGAAGGCAACAAAATGATGATAGCGACAAAGAATAATCCACGTTCTAATCATGATGGGTACATGGAACCACGTGTACTTCCCGAACCAAGGCAACCTCGAAGAGGATCAGCGACAATGGAAACACATCGTAGAAAATCGCTCCCATCGCTCACGGGCGGTCAATCATCATCTTCTGCCAACAACAAGACCATGTCAACGACAAATCTTCGGATGAAAACTCGACGCAGTAGTTCACTCACATGCCTTGAAACATCTACCACAAAACAACATTTGACGAAAGATAGTAACCACTCGAAAGATAGCAACCCTCGAAGAAGATTATCTGATGGAGGAAAAACGTCATCAACAAAATCAGTTACGTTTCCCTTCTCTAGTACTACGAGACCCGTCGATCAACGAGAAGTATGGGCCTATGCAAGTAAACACGCATTTCGCACTATGAAAAAGGTGACATCGTACTCACGATTGTTAGATCCAAAAATGATGGAATCTTTACCAAAGTTTAAACGCGAAGAAATTGTCTTGGGTGACTTGTTAGGATCAGGTGGATTCAATGATGTGTATGGTGTTCATGAAATCAAGTTAGATAAAAGATTTAGCTTTGATTATTCACCACAAGAACAGCACGCGCGCTCTTCTATGGCCTTGAAAACACAACCTAGTGGTGGCAAAATGAAAGGAAAGCCAGGACGAGAACTAGCCGCATTGAAAGGGAAAGGACCATATGCTATCAAATTCTTGAATAAAAAATGTATGAGTCACCCTGAAAAATTTTGTCGTGGTGCAGCAGACCTTATGATTGAAACCGCATATTTAAGCTCGCTATATCCACATTCTAACATCATTGGCTTACATGGTGTAGCAGCAGCAGGCCATAAAGGTTTTTCAAGTGGATTAGAAGGTGGATACTTTCTAATTGTAGATCGTCTTGTGGAAACATTGGAAAGCCGTATTAAAACCTGGAAAAAAGCATCATCGTCAACTGGCGGTGAAGCAAAAGTAACGCTAAAGCGTCGATCTTCAATCTCAGATCTTCTTTCGGGTGCTGGTGGCGCAGCAGATACGGAAAGGCCACTATCTGCGCAAGATTTATCAGAGGGCGAACGATTACGTATAACATTGAAAGTGTGCTCTGCACTAGCACATTTACATAAATTTAATGTAATCTTTCGTGATTTGAAACCAGACAATGTTGGTTTTGACATGAGAGGTAATGTGAAGTTGTTTGATTTTGGTTTAATCAAGGAATTAGAAAATGCTTCAAGTGGAAGATCTAATGATTTAATGTCTGGTGGTGCTGTAGGTTCAAGACGGTATATGGCACCAGAAGTTGCCATGGAGAAGCCATATGGGTTAAGTGCAGATGTATATAGTTTTTCTATATTGTTGTGGAGGGTACGGACATTTGAAGAACCCTTTGATGGATATACAAGAGCTATGCATTATGATCGTGTCGTAATGCAGAATGAACGTCCACTACTAGATAATACATGGTCACATGTTCTAAGTCATATAACTCGATGTAGTTGGAATCCAGATCCAACATCTCGCCCATCATCACAAGCTCTATATTTGGCATTAGAGCGTGAAGTTGAAAAAACGATACAAAGAGATTATGCTATTGGTAAGGTAAAACAAAGAATGTCGTTGTAAAACAGACATAGAGAGAGAGAAAAAAAAAGAGACTTTTAAAATGAAGAAAGAGAAAGAGAGAGAATACTTGTGGTATGCAATATATGTGAATGCTTTTAAAGAACTTTTGTAAACAAGAATATAATTCTAAAAATATACAGATTCTAAAATTTCAGAATTTAGCATCACGAAGGAAGTAGGAGTTACTCTTGAGGTATTTACTAGTCCTCTCTAGTCTCGAGGACTACCGTACGGTAGGTCCTACCGGTATCACATAGTTAGTAGAGGCCTGATTCGAGGTCCTACGTAGGTCCTACGGTAGCTCTAGTCCTGTTGTTCATGGGGGTAGTGGTACCGGTAACTACGTACGGGGTACAGACATATGGCGAGCTCTCGATAGGGTGGATCTCTGGTCCCAAGGTCCTACCTGTACAGGTACCGGTACCAGGTACTGTATGACCTACCAGGTACCGGTGAAGAGGTACCAGAGGTACCGGTACAGATCTTGAGATCTCTCCGCCTCGCGTTGCCCCTTCGTTCTTGATGACTTACGAGCCATCGCGCGATTGGTACTCGTACTCTAGAGTACCATACCTCATGAATCCGTCCGTCTGCCTTCTGAGTCACTCCCTCCAAACCTTGCTCCAAGAAGTGATCGAAAGCCCCACTACTGCAGAAACAACCTGATGCAGATACCGCTGGTAGCATAGTATCATCGATCATCGTAGAAATACGTGGGACCGACTGTCTGTCAGAGGACTAGACTACTTCTTACTAATAAAATATTAGGTCCTTTAGGGAGGACCACTCTAGACAGAGCCGTATCCCGCCATGAATCATTGCATCAACGAGATCCACCAACCAGCTCAACAAAGAACACTCTAGAGGTCCTAGATTGACCGTTCTTGACATTGTCATTGTTGGCTGAAACGGAGACCTGAAACAATGAGATCCTCTGCAGTAAGAACTGCAACACGTGTTGCATTTTTACCAAAAAATATTCATGTTGGAAACGGCTGTAAAGAACATCAAAGTCGCACCCTACAAAAGAGATGGATGACAGGTAATGACAGTAAAAAGCCAACCGACAAATCACTACCACCACCACAACAAGGGCAACAGCCACTGACTATTAAGCCTAACATGAGCATCATGGAAGAAAAAGCGAAGCGTGCTGAACAATTGCATGCAGAACTGAATGATTTGTTATCTGCCAATGCAAAGCGTCGTGCAGAGGAACAGGCTGCTGGCTTCGGTTCAGGATTTGCAAAATTCTTAAAGACAAACAAATCGCAACTGTTGAATATTGGTGTCTCATTTGTTTGTGTCATATTTGCACATCAAATTGTAGGGATGAGACAAGCTGGACGTAAGCTGGAAGAAAAGTTACAAAAGTCAGAAACACAATTAGAACAAACACAACAAACACTCCAATCTTTAACGGATGAAGAATTTGTACAAAGTGTTGCCAAGGAATGTGTAGAAGCACTGACGAGCAAAAGTGAAACTGATGGGTCCAGTACCAGTAGTATATGGGGACTATCGCGATCAACTAAGATTGTAAATATTACTGCCAACAATAAGGACTCCATAATGGAAAAACTGAAACCTGCTATTCGAACCATTTTGCAAAATCGAATTGGTGATTCAGGATTAAGCGAAGAACAAAGAAAAGTGAAGATAGTTGACGAACTAAAAAGTGAAATGGAAAGAAAGTCGATGGAAGAGCAAATGTTATTATCTTCTTCACCTGAAAAATTATTGACTCAACTAGCCGCAACAAATGAAACTACAGAATCATCATTACCGTCATCGTCTTCCTCTTCTTCCGAGGTAGTTGAAGTTACAGAAACTGAAGGCGGTGGAAAAGTTGTTAGAAGGCAGAGATTTAGTATTTAGAAAATAGACCATGCAAATAAGTTTGAAGTATTACAACACAATTTATCTTCTAAGTATTCTCTAGTCTTATAGTGTGCACATGTCTCTTCTTGACAAAAATAACACCAGAATGGATAATTATATCATTGAAAAACAAAAATCCACACGGGCCTTCTATCTCTCACCAAGTCGGGTATGTTTTTCCAGTTTCATAAACTTGGAAATGCCCCAGCACGATCTTCAACACGTCTCTGATTAAATTGACGTCTCAAGCGTTGATCCTGCTTCTTCTTCTTTCCAGCTGTAAATATCGGTGCAGGCGCTGTGCTTTGACAGAGTACATGCTGAGTTCGCTGTTTCAAAGATTTCAATGATCCAGACATCCGAGCCAACATATTGTAAGATGATAATCTATAGGGATCCAAAAGTCCTTCATTTTCATCCGTTTCAAAAAGTATAGGTGTTTCAGAAGATGTATCACCTCCTGTATCAGATGATGTTTCTGAAATACAACCTGAAGAATACATACGATGACGATTGCCACTTTTGGACTTATTCATGTTCGCACAGCCACAAAAAAGAATACTAGGACCTTTCATCGTGGCTGTGAACGTTTTCTTTTTGTGGTCAGTGCTGCTGTAGTAGGTGCCTTGATGCAACTGAAATTGGTCATAATTCTCTTGTACTTGATTAGCTTGGTTTACAACTGCAGTTTTGTTATGATGAGCTGTTTTGTATAAATCTTTAAGAGTTTGGTTATAATCATGATCTCCATGCTGAGGAGCAAATGCATCTGGTGCTGGATCATTGCGATTGCGACTCGAACATAGCCGCTTCTTGATCATTTTTCGTTTTGGTCGTTTTTTTCTTCTTTTCCCCAAGATCTTATGCCATCACTATCTGATATCTTCCCTATAGAAAGAACAACAACTTTTTAAAATGGGCTGCATTTGAATACATACACTATGGCACATGAATAGAAAATTAGGCGAGCATCGAGTCCCGTATCATGTGCAATATTATAAACAATTAGTTGAAAATGAACCCACGTGATTGAATCTTACTTATAGTAGCATTCAACGCATCTAACGGGCCGCAATCACGACTGAAATGATTACTCTAGCTAGTAAACTACACAATCCGAAACGAACACAAAAGATGGTAAAATATAAACACTCTCCATAATCTAAGAATAGTCAAGACCTTTATTACACAGAATAATGCGTTTCTCACAAAATTGAGTATTAAAGGTTCCCGTTCACAAAACATGGATTGTCTAAAAATTAGCAAAATTACTCCGTTGATTTCCAACATTCAGGATACATAACGACCGTTTTCGATTAGAATAAAAAAGAATGGTCGATAACGCATGGCTGTTCTGTGCTTTGTATATTTGTAGAAATGGCCTAGCGAAAAAATGCGGGCGTACAACAAAGCAAAAATTCAGAGCTCCATGTTTTAGCTCAAGCGCTTTACCGGATGGAGTGTGCATGGTATGTGATGACAAAGCCATTCTTTCTTCCATCACCACCATCATCAAAATGCTATACATCTATTGTTATGATTCTTGCATCTTCTCTTCCACTAATGCTTCTTCCAAAAACTCAAGTACACGATTGACAATGGCAGCTCGTGTGGGAAACAAATGACCTTGTTCATGAACTTGTAAAATGCCGTTACCACCATTATCGCACAATGCCTTTGTAGAATCTACTGATATCATTGCATCTGTTTCCCCTGCTAAATGAAATTTCGGTATTTGTAACCCATCTTGTTGATTTGGATTTGGTTTAAATTCTTGTGCGATTTCAAATGTTTCTTCCACATAGGGGGCACCAGCTGTTACCACTGCGCGAATCCCCGGTATGATTCCTGCTAATGCTACACAGGTTGCTACTGTCCCACCCTGTGAAAAACCAAGGATGGCATCATATTGTTGCCCTTTGGTTTCCTTTTGAATATATTCAAATGCTTCACGGACATGAATGTGTTGTCCATTTTCATCACGTAACCACCAAGCATACGTCTTTAACGGAGGGGAGGCTTCCGCTGTCTCATCTTGTTTGTTACTACTACTGCTCGCCATTCCTACACCATCCTGGTCAAGTAGAATTGGACCATCTAAAAAATGCAATTCATAGGGACGTTCCAGTTTACGACGTGCACCTGCAATTTTATTCCGAAAAATCGCACCAGACTGGGTCTTGCCATGCAAGCACAAAATTCTCAATTTATCCATTGCTTTCGTTTGATCGTTGTTGTTTTTATTGTTATTATTCTGCTTGCTACTGCTGGAAGACATGGAAAGCAACAATAACAATGGAGATACAATGAGTTTCAATGGGACGAAAAGCCACATGAAAAAAAAAACGGCCGTTGTCAGACTGAAGAATTTATGTTGTGGGTACTGCTCGTGAGCTCTACCAACTATGGATGTGTGTGGTTTTCTTTGTTTCTAAACAATTCTACTTTCAAATTTGCCTTCGCGATATTTTTTTCTTGATAGAGACGGTCTAATGACAACCCAATCGTCCAAGACAACTTGTAAAATGTGTGTGAACTCTCGTTTCTCGTGATGTACGAGTACGGCAGGAGTAGGTCCTGTGTGAGAAGATGCATTGCATGTCACAAAGCTGTTGGTTGGAGGTCGGAATGAAAGAGAGAGGGAGAAAAAGACGTCAGCTTTTTTCAGTTTGACGCCGTGCAGCACAGACAAGTCGAACTTGTCGACTCAAGTCGTGCCAAAACAATGAAGGGTATGATTGGGCAGACATCTCTAGAAAAAAGGTACGTACATACCTCGGTATAGTACCGTTGAGGAAGAATAATAGGTATGGATTTTGAGCGAGACATCTGTCACTTTTTTATTTTTCTGGAATCGAACGAATGAATTTGATTGGATAAGATGTCAAACTAAGGCTTACACTGTTAAGTATTTTTTTCGAAACTTTTCTGACACACGGTATCGCCGGAACTTCACAGTTCGGACCGAACTTTCAAAAAATGAAGACGTCGCCGATCCACCAATACAATTTATGTATTCGTCCACGAGCCATCATACTTCAAGTCCGGCCTCCGACAGATTGCCAGTGCAGATTGCATGCATTGACGGCTTGTAAACATTCTGTTCTTTCACAGCCACAAGCATCTGTCGTAGAAGAATTGGTTGGTCGGAGACGGCAACTGTTGCTCTTGTACTGATATCATAATTCCTGGTTGGCTATTTCAAGCATTGGCGACAACCACTGCTGAAAGAAAAAGTCTCTAGTGTAGTCGTACACGAGAACAATCATCTGAATCTTGTCGCAATCTCTCTTTGCATATTATATTCATAGATAGCACGAGTAATGAAAACGTTGACGAAAAACTATAGTATACCACAGAATTCACTATTGGGATTATCATTCCGAACAGAAAGGTAGAGAGGGGAATGAAAAAACTAGAGACTAGCGATCGTCGCATCATGCCGTCTCATGACCATTTTAGTGTTTTATCTAGCAAAATCGTCATTGGCATGTGGCTCATCATTTTGGTTTCTTGGACAACCCTAACGAGTGTTGAATCCTTCACACCAATGAACAGGTGTAGAAACAGTTATTCCAATAGTGTCAACACATTTAGACATTATGTTTCTCCTGATATGGTGAATAAAAAACCAGCTGAGGATTCATCATCATCATCTTCTTTTGAACAACGCATGAGGAAATTAGCATTGGATGGACAGAATAATCATCTCAAGTCATCATTGAGCTCCAAAAAGAACGGTCGCCGTCAACCTATCGAAAAGAAAAAGAAGAAAATTGGTGGTGACAAACCATCCTACATTCACACGGTGCATACTCTTCAAGAATATAAGAGAGAAGTTGGAGACGAACATGACAAAATAGTTGTTGTGCGATTTTATGCTGAATGGTGCAAGGTGCGTTCTTTCGAAGCTGTGTATTTTTTGATCACTTTTTCCTAGTAACTATATATTTGCATGAAGCATGAGTTGCTTTTTGGATTGGATTGAACTTTGAGAAATACGTTTTTCCATACATTACGATCCTCATGATGCAATGTGTCGATTTGACTTGGTTGGGATATCCCTTGTCTACATACGTTTAACTCACTTGCTTTATGTGTTTCTTGGGATTGCTCTGTCATTGCACCGACAAAATATCAGGCATGTCGTGCTGTGGCGCCATTTTATTATCGTTTGGCAAAAGAGTTCAAAAATGAAATCAAATTTGTAGAAGTTCCAATTACCGATAAAAATGCAAACATACATCAAGGATTAGACGTTCCAAGTATACCATTTGGTCATATATATCATCCTTCTGGTGGTCTTGTGGAAGAACTACCATTGAAACGAATGGATTTTCCAATATTTGATAAAGTTTTAAGGTCTTATTGCAAGGGATACTGTGAACTCATTATGGATGAAAGTTGTCACACTTCGGATAGTGCAGAAAGTATACACCCCTTGTTTTTAAATCCTTATGGGAAGCGTGAGAACTAGTAAATATCATAGAATCATAAGTAGGGTCCCACTTTTATCATACATGGTAGATAACTGTACTTTCTACTACGAACTTGGCTGCAATCTTCTGCATTCAGGTATTTACTTACTACTAGAGAGGGTCCTCTAGTCTAGCTTGATCCAACTCCTCTTCATTCATACACAATATCACAGAGTAACACGACAGAAAAATAAATCAAAACGAAACACTTTTAATAATGGGGGACCGTACCATTACAGGTACTCTGGATATTATTGTTTTTTATCGATCGATTGTATTATTTTTTAATATACGTGAGTCCACTCAGCACGACACACAAAAACACCTCGGAAAAGCCAACCAGGCGATATTCTTTTGAATACCTTTTGCATGCCAGGAAACACCTCTTTTCCATAAAAGCGAAAACCCTATGCAGTACCGGTAGCTATTTAAAGTACTTTCTCTCAGATTCGCTTTTTCGTACGTGTCAGGATCCCCCAGCTGCTCTCTTGACTTCTGCAGGTCCTACTTCTGGTCTAGATTTACGTGAAAGTCAATTGATCCCTCTCACAAACAGCCCTGAAAACGAGTGCCGGTCGAGCATCAGAAGGAATCGAGGTCCTAGAGTCCAACATACTTGATACTAAAAAATTCAACAATAACAAAGATATTAATTATTCACGACCGTTACTTGGTGTAATGTGAGTATTATAGTAGCTGCTTTGTTTTTCAAGCACACATCCTTTTAAAGTGCGTGGTCAGTTCGATGGAGCTTTCATGCAGCATAAAACGTTAACACCGATTAGAATAGGAAGCCACAATGATACACAGATTGATGTCGTTGAACCAGCTTCTCTATCTCCTACTAATACACTTGTTGAAGGACTCTAGGACCTACGATTCTGATGCTGAATGACGTGTTCTTACTGTAGTGGTGGAATTGTATTGATTGTCTTGTGAACAAAACCATGCTTTTATATAACAAAGATATGTACAGTACAGGTAATGAGTAATGAGATTTCAAGCGATTATCCTTCCACTGGCATTGGCTCTTTTAAAAAACAGTATCTTCGTTTCTTCTATCGAAAGGGCTATACAAATACTGCATACAGGTTCGAGAAGACTTTGCACGACTGGTACCATTACCAGTTAAACCTCTGTACACTTTCATTCTTACTAAAATACAGGGTCATGTTAAATAAGTAAGACATCAAAAAGATTATTTATAAATGATCGGCGATGATTGGTAATACCAGCCAGTAATCATCAGTGTACTGTACCTGTCCCTCTCATAATAAAGGTACAGTTACAGTACTTTAGAGAAATAAATCCCGTGAACCAAGGAATCACGTCATTACTTTCTACGTTGGATGGTCATCCTTAAAGTCACTTTTATACGCGTGGATCGGCGGTATTCGTGGATTCGAGATGCAAGTACCGGTAGAGCCAGGAAATAATTATTATTATAAATAAAAAACCGTGTCAACGGTCGAAAGCCCGATTTACTTTCAAGAGAAAAATCCCTAAATCACCACACAATTTTCGCACATTCCCATTAGTTCACACTAACAAAATATGGAGAACATTGACAAGTCACCCCTAGCTCTTGGAGCCGCTGCACCATTAATGTCTGTAATGAGAAACAAGTCCCTACCGAAAATGAGATCAAATTCATCAACAAGAAGAGCAAGCGCACAACTTTCTCCAGAAGAGAGGCGCCTACACCTTGCATCCGTTTTAGAATCTGCTCTGAGAATCATGGACAACACGGATACAGATACCTCTCATTTCCATCAACCACTGAGTTTCAATAGAAGGTCTTCTCATACGCGAATGCATGGAGCTTCCAGGCAATAGTCAAGCTAGAACCAACAGCTCCAAGCACTTTGATCGAAGATCATCCTACAGTATTTATTGAAGTCCAGGCAATAGCCAACCTAGTCGAACTAACAGTTCCCGGATTTTTAAGTGGAAATATGTATGCATCTTCCAATTGTGAAGGAATCAATCATGTAACGGAACGATTATAATTATTTGGAATTGTGCCCTTTGCTCAATGTACCAAACCAAATACCTTTTTCTTAACTTTCCGTTTTATTACTACGAAACAAAATTAATTGCATACTCTAAAGACCTTATATGATCTGAAATAGTGATTTCAAAATATCACGTGTATATTAGAATGCTATGTTTCTCTTTGGTATCCATGATGCTGCGCACAGTGAAATCTTTCCTTCTTCATTTTGTAGAAAATTCAGGTGTTGAAGTCGAAAGATCTGTTCTTTGCATTTTGTTGACAATAAATGTCTGTGCTGCATTCGAAATATCTACTTCATTTTTTGAAGTCATTTTTGAAGAGTGTCTCTGATGCTCTGGAATACTTGACAAAGCAATTTGTAAGACCAAGATGCTGTAAGAGACAACGATAAATTGGAAAGGCTTCTTTCAGATGAACAGGTTAAAAGCGCCGATAGAGAAGATAGTTCTGGGCATCCTGCGTACAGTGTTTATTTCGAGTACTCTCTAGTCCTATTAATATATTAAATAAGAGTGCATGTTTTCTACGCCGACTCAAGTCCAAATCCTAAACTCATTTTCCGGGTTATTTAATTGGTTATGAGACCACCTGAGATGGGTTGGCTCAGGTCGAATTTGGTTATGTACCATCTAAACATGCAGGTGCGCAGTCAAAATTTTTGTGGTTACAGATAAGCGGTCTGTTCGAAATTCGAATTGCCTTATTACTCTTCATGACAAGGAATCCCCTTTTTTTACAGATTAAAAGAGTCTAAAGAAACTACAAGGTTCAGGGGTTAATAAAAACAATAGAAACTTACTACGAAGAACTTTAGAGCTCGTCAGATCGTCGATATGTCCACAATTTTTAAAAATAAAATTCTTCCACAAGATGTTTTGTTTGATATCATTATTATTTGTGTACTCCCAATATGGTAATAATAGTCTTATTATCTTGATTGTTGCATTGGTGGTTCTATTATCTAACAAAGGAAATGAGACTTGCGGTTTTTCTTTGACAAACATCAATTATCATGATGGTAAGGGTGGCAATAGCAATACCGGACCACCACCATCGACATCGTGGTTGGCTAAAACAACAGAAACATTTAAACTTGCCGATTTACAATATCTTGAAATGAAATTTCAACATGGTGACTGTCAGCGTCTACTTATGGATGCTACGACTGGATCTATGTTATTACAATTTGATAACAATCCAATAAACAATCATTATACAAATACAGAATCATCATCATCCAAAGTAGCACCATCTTCTGCAAGTCAACGTTGTGAATGGATTGCTCAAGTAATAGCACATGGGGCAACACCCATAGATCTTATACAAAACATGGCAAACAGCAAAAAACAAAGTAATGCTTTAGAAGCATCAAGAACGACGAGACAATCGCGCAGTAGTCTAACCATGGAGGATATTAGAACATCAAATTCCTACTTCACTAAAAATACGCGGATAGAACCATCCAGACTTGGTAAATGTCACGAATCTTTGGAATCTTTCATGTCAGCTGTTCCATATCAACAACGAACATCCAAGAAGAAGAAGGATGGTATGAAAGAGTTTTCACTTGTCGTAGTTGCAGACCTCAGTAATACGGAGAATCAAAGACCGATATTATTGGGAATGAAAAATCGTGGATTTGGAAAAGGGTTTTACACATCCGTTGCAGGAAAGAACAATAATCAATCTAGTGATGATAGTGGTAACCAAGTAGTACATGTAGAATCGGATGCTGAATGTGCTTCACGAGAGCTGCAAGAAGAAGCAGGAATTAAAATACCCTCCTCTACCATGGCAAAGCATAAAATTGGGAAATTGAGCTTTACATTTGATGATGATGTCAACCATGAAATTATGCTCATGCATGTTTTTCGTATCGATGTTATAACAACAAGAACAACTCCAACCACCACTACTGCTACCTCCGAAAAAGCAAAAACTTGCTCATCATCGTCCATGTCATCGATTGAAATTGATCCAAACATTCATGAACTTGTGAAAAGTTCTTGTGATAATGACATAACGCCTGTTTGGTTTCAGAATTGGTATGATATACCTTTAGATGAAATGTTTATTGATAATTCTATATGGCTTACCCATATATTGACAAATCATGATACAACTTATTTTGATGGATACTTTCATTATGAATCTGGTGGACAAACAAATAATTCTATTCAACATTATCATGTCACTATCAACACCAACACAAAGAAACAAAACTCAAATCCACTCAAAATGCATGCTACTGAGAAGAACCATCCTCCACATTCCACAGGTGGTTGGGTTTTAGATTATATTCGAATGCAAAATAAGGATTCTAGCCCTGCTTCTTCGAAAAACGTTCAAGAAGGATCTTCTTCTCACCACTACACATCAAAATCTCTCATGTGTTGCATATCCCAACAGCTTCCAACTCCAGCAGCTTTAAATCCAAAATTAGCATCCGAAATCTTGATGATTATTGATACTGGTTCAACAGATCATGGTATATTTTTGGTACGAAAAATTGATCATTCTCCATTGTCTTCACAAACAAGAAAGGAAGGGGACAAGACGTTTTTGAGCAGCGGTATTTTACAAACTTACGAAAGCAACGATAGTAGCAACAACAATAATTTTGCCAAAGTATGGGCAAAACGACCATTTCAATACAGTTCAGCAATCAACCCTGCTATTGCGGAGATTGTAGTTGATTTGCTGATTGATATGGTGCAACGGAAACGGCAACAAGCATTATTGTTACTTGATAATGCTACCAAAGATGGTCATGTTGACGATGGGAAGGATACAATTACGTTACTTGATCCTACATGTGGTAGTGGTACATTCTTAGCCTTGGCAGTATTAAAAGGTATACAGGCAGAAGGTTGGGATATCAATCCACTTTGTGTTGCTGGGACAAAACGCAACTTGGAGTACGCACTTATAGAAACTAACGATATCCCTTGTCATAAACCATGGAAGGTTGAACTATGTGATGCTACTCAAAGTCTTCAACGACAAGAAGAAATGCAACAGCAACAACAGTCACAACGTGGCTATGATTGCATGGTAGCAAATTTACCTTGGGGTCAAAATACAATTAGTTATCATGAAGAGAATAAACAAATTTTATGGAGACTTTCCAAATGCCTTTCTTCGGGAACACCATGTGCTTTTGTAAGTAAATCAGCTCAACAAGTAGAAGAAGATTTGAAACACTTTGGTTTCATTGTGAAGGGTCAAGCGCATATACCACAACGCAATTTCCGTCTTCCACGTGGTGCCAAAAAGAACAAGAGAAAGAAGACAGCAAACCATGATGGTAATAAAGGCAAATCACAAGATAGGAAGGGAAGCACAAGCGATTGTGTGGTCACAATTGCCATTTCACCTTGAAATATCTTTAATTTATATCAGGTCTTTGTTTTCTTGAGAGGTACGCTAATCAATAATTTGAAAACATACCTACAATGACTCGAGCATTTGTACTTT
Organism: Asterionellopsis glacialis; assembly: GCA_014885115.2. NCBI lineage: Eukaryota > Bacillariophyta > Plagiogrammaphyceae > Rhaphoneidales > Asterionellopsidaceae > Asterionellopsis > Asterionellopsis glacialis. The sequence goes on along the minus strand of WKLE02001195.1, from coordinate 54,981 downwards.
TTTTCTTTTCTCTTCTTCATATTTCTTCTGTGTACACTCCTTCATCAAAGTACCTATATACATACAACACATTATTTGGTTCGATCATCAATTCCCTCTTCTAGTAAAGTGTTTACAAACTAATGTGGTAAAAGTTGTTTTGGATCCTTCCAATCATTACCATCTTGAGAATGTAACAACCATTCCCATCTATTCCATAAAATTTCTGATGGACCACCTTCCATCAATTCCATCCGTGTAGGACGAAATCTTAATACTTGAATGGATTCATTTAATTCATCAAATGATATTGTGTTATTTTCAATTTCCATACGCGTTTGTTGTGTTACTTGAGTAAAATGTGTTTTGCGTTCCATCATGATTCGATATGACTATGTATACCATAATTTCCATTTGTTGGTTGTAAATGTCGTCATCGTCGTCGTCGTAGGTGACAATGGTGGAGATAGTTGTGAGTAAGGTAGTTGGAAGAGTGTGTACAGTCGGTGGTGCCAAAAAAAAGGGGGAAACAATATCGTGAGATTTTTATAATATTTGGTACCAAATGAAGGCATTCACACATACATATTTGTAAAGTAAAGAAAGGAATAATAACTTACATCTGTTTCGTGGTCTGCAATAGTAGAACCATCATCTAGATGTTCTTTTTCCGTTCGTTTGGTAGCTACCATACCAGTCATGGTATAGATTGGAATTTTTGTAATGATTTCATCCTCCAATGGTAACGATTCACATTTGCCTTCACCACGCCACTGCGTTACAATTTCACCTGGTTTATATTTACCTTGCATATATAGCATAGACAAGGGCTTTTGGTTTTCGCCAAGAAGTAGTTGTTCTACTAGGGGTCCACCACGTTTCATCACAAAATCAATTCCATTACTTGTCACACGTTGGAATCCAACTGTACGAAGATTAGGTGGTTCTTCTTGTTGTGCGTCGTCATTAGTATGGCCATTGATTGCTATGGAAAATACCCAATGTACATCTGGGAGACGATATCCATCATCATTACATAATTTACGTGTTATAGCATCTTGTTGTAAGAGTGATAATGGATCTTTTCCGGGTATAGATTGTTTTGTTGATATTGTTGTTGTAAACAACCTTTTGTTATTCCCGGTGTCAGGAACATGGTAGGGCGAATGAAAATGACGAATGCAAGTAGTAGGATATGAGGTATGCCTTGTTGCTATATCAATGATACGAGGCGTTGCTGCTAAAGATGTAACTCTGCCTCGAAGTATTGCTAATCTTAAATTGTTACTTCCTAAACATGTCATACTACTTTTCATCATGGTGTGTGTTTTTTTGGTAGCAGACTCTAGAATTTAAGTTGTTGTTGTTGTTACTGTATTCTTGTTTTGACTTGGTGTAAAAATTCTTGTATTCTCCAATGTGTTCTTGTCTTGTCTATCGATCTTTTGCTCTCGATTGATTAGTCGTCGTCTTATGTCACCCTTTCTTGATTTTGGTTTTTCTCACTCGTTTCTCAAGATAGATACCAAAAGAACAAAAGCAAAGGCAGGGATTTTTTGATCTTGATTAGTTTTGCGAACGCCGTTAAACATCCGTTATTATTGATTGGTCTTCAAGATGAATGTCGTATCGATCGTATGACCCACCGTCTCTCTAGAGGAGTCGACAGCTCCATCGGGAAAGTAGTCCTATTTACTAACCGTTTGAAATCGTCTGGATAGTCAGTACATGTCTATTTTACTTTGTAAATCTGTTTAACTGGTAATAGAAGACATTTTCAATGTGATTCGCTTTCGGCCAGCTGATACTGTGTGGTTCGCTTTCATTGTCTACCTTCCTACCTACCAGTACGTAGGTAGGTCTTGCCTATCTGGTATGAAATTCCTTCAACTCAAGGATTCATGCTGGGTCCTCCTTGCTCAAGATTTTTTTCCCTGGTCGCCGATTCCACAAGATCCATCACACAAATCTTTGGTTGCTCTCTGACAATTTAATTTGCAAGAGAGAGACATTGTCCATCAGTAAGTAATTAGAAACCATCCTTACAACAACACCATGGGTTTCCTTAGTCGTATGAAAAAGAGAATTGAAGAAAAGTTTGACGAACAACAGTCAGCTGTGTTACCGGCGGATGTGCGGATGATCTCTGGATGTCAAGATTCTCAAACTTCCGCAGATGTATGGAATGTTCAATCATTTGGGTTGCCAGATCCAGCTGGACGGTCTGGTGGTGCATGCACATCCGCCTTACTCAAGGTATTGTATGCGGATCATAAAAAGTTGGATGATGATTTAACATTTGTGGAAGTCTTGGACAAAATGAGAGAAATCTTATCCGAGGGGGAGTATACACAAATTCCCCAATTATCTTCTAGTCGATTAATGGATATGGAATTACCATTCCATTTAGTATCTCAAAAAGAAGATGCCACGGATAAACGCCGTGCCTTATTAATTGGTATTAATTATGTTGGACATGATTCAGGTGTATTGAGTGGTTGTCACAATGATGCCTTAAATATGAAAGAATACATTATGGATGTACACGGATTTGAAGAGGAAAATATTACTTTACTCTTGGACGATGGTGAACATGACCCGCCCACCAAGGAAAATATTTTAAATGCCTATCGTAAATTAGTGGACGAATCGGAGGCAGGTGATTCTGTCTTTTGTCATTATTCTGGACATGGTGGATCCACACGTGATGATGATTATGGCGAGGAAGAAGATGGTAAAGATGAAACTTTAATACCTGTAGATTATAAAACTGCTGGTATTATACGCGATGATGATTTGTTCGATACATTGGTACACCCCATGAAAGAGGGTGTTACCTTGACATGTTTGATGGATTGTTGTCATTCAGGTACGATTTTAGATTTACCCTACACATTCAAGGCTGATGGTTCTGGTAATGTTGATATGTCTATTGATGATGATTTCAATTTCAATAAATTGTTCAAAAAGATTGGAAAAGTATTTGATTAAAATTTTAAAAAGAGAAAAGTGAAATATGATTGTGAAAGGGGGGAGGTTAATGTCGAACAATCATGCAAGAATATAAACAAAGGTACGGAAAAGATGAAAGGATCTATACAGTTGAGTGGAGATGGGATGGATTTTGCTGTTGTTATGTAGTGACTATAAATTATTATAACAGAAAAGTTATTATGATTGTTTACTGATTTTCAATGCTGTTTAATCTGTATACTTCACTAGGAAGAGGGGTTGTTATTCCTAGCCTAGCGCGCCCACCCCCTTTCAAATTTGAAATTGTAGAAACAAAAGGAAAAGGCCAGAAGTAAAACCTATTTCTATTAATTTTATGTTTCTCAAAAGATTGCTGCTAGTCTTCAGGTGGAAGTGGCAGTCTCTCACCTGCTTGGAACCACCGACTTCCTGCTCCAAAGTTGAGTTCTGACACTAGTACGTCCACGCGTATATTTTGACCCGGAAAGCCTTCCACCCCAAAGGGATCCAGAAATGATTTGGACAGTTCCATAAGACCCTTGAAAAATAATGTCATGAGTCCTGCAAGGGGAATGGATAAAAATCCAAGTTCTGGATAGAGGGCACATGGTGCTAAAAACACCAATGAATCGACTAAAACCTGGACTAATTGCACATAGGCAAGTGGCATCCGTCCTGCCCGAAAGTCATCGATATTAAAATATTCACCCCTCAGAGCTGTTATTTGTCGCAAAAGATTCTCCTCAAAGCCATTACCACAAGCAAGAATTCCTTGTTTCAAACCATTCATCGCATGCATGCCAACCCATGTTAACAAGACCAAATGGTATTCATGTGGCGGTAAACCTGAACGTTTTAACCCATCAACTTCAGATTGTGTTAGTTGTCCCGTGTTAGCAAGTGCCTTTAGTCCATACGGACTTAGTAACAACGGGCCAATGTGTTCATCATCGATAGGAAGAGGACAGTTTGCTGTATCCGATATAAATTTATCACAATCACTTAATCCATTCGATGCTGTAGGTGTTGCTGCCCAAAAAAAAATATGACTCACGCGAATTAGTCTTGAACACAATCGAACCAAATTTTCTGCCTTGCGACTGTATTTATTAGGTTTGTTTTGAGTGTTAGTGACCCGTTGAGCTGCCATTGTGATTAGCATACAAATATCATTGATACGACCCTGAATAGCACGAGTGGTATTGTAAACCTTTTGCCAATAACCATAGGCTTCTGAGGTGAAAAATGTCAAGATGAACGTAGCAAGCGTGAATTGATATCCCCAAAGTCTGCGAAGACCTTCTAAACCTGCAACTATGGGATCTGTCGACGGTGGAACGGCAAATCGCGGCCAACGTTGAACGGCAAGAGATCGAACTGTACAATCAACGGCTAATCCAAGAAGCATGGATAATAACACTGATCGGATGGTTAATTTAAGAACTGTTCCTTTCCAACGGAACCACAAAAAAGAACTGCTCGGTTCGTATTGACAAATAACATCACGGTTGGCTTGCTTGGAAGCAGCCCAATCAGTAAGTCGATCTAAACGCCCACTTTTCCATCCTGGTTTGGAAGGGACACCATCGCCATCCAAAAGATTACGTTGGGCAACAATACCACGTGGTAGCAAAGAGGACGCCCCGCGCCGTTGTTGTCGTGAAATTGAAAACGGGAGCCTCCCTGGTGATTGACCCATCATTGCAGGTTGATGCTTACCAGTCCCTGATGTAAGCAGTACTGTTGTGAGAGCTGGCAACAACAACATTATGTACAAAACGTATTGTCCAACAAGGGAGAATGCAATGGACGCGTGGTAATTTTCTTGATTTAAGTGATAATATCTTGTCTATTAGGAATGATAAGGAGGTTGTTGCGAGCCCTCAATTTTTCAACTTAGTCTCTTCGAACTTCAAAGGTGTTGTTGAATAGGATGAAAAATGGGTGATGGGGAATAAATCAAAATAATGATGGGACGACAGTAGTCTCACAACATATTGAGAACATATATTTAAAAGAGAGCGAGCCAGAAAACATCAATGCAAATATGACAGGTTTTCATATTATTTGTGGATGAAACGGAAGTGCGTATGCATCACTTCTCATAGAGAGAGTTTTTAGCTAGTGTAGAAAGTAGGCTACCCATCCATTTTCTGTAGGAGAGTAGTACTAGTCTACGTAGGACTTGGACCTAAGGTCTCTCTAGGACCAACCAGACCTCTCTCTAGAGAGAGGACTTATGAAGGAGTGACCTTGCTCACCTGTTTCCTTCGCCTCCCACAGCGCGCGTGTTTCGTTTTCACATCATAAAACGAAAAGGAAAGATTCGATTTCGCGGCGATGAAAAAAAAGAAAAAAGATCGAAGACCATACTATTTCGATTTTGTAGAAAAAATGACACATTATTACATTATGCAAGAAGTCAAAGACGGGGAAAGCATCCAAGATGGAACCGTCCCAATCTCAAGTGAATCCACGTGCTCAACCACACCCTACGGCTCGCGCTTTGTTTGATGCTCTAGATAATGGTTCTTCATCGAGGATGAAATTGAATAAGAATGCAGTTGTTGCTGGTTGGAGAAATCGCTACTCACAGGCTGAACAATATCCAGTGACGATGAAATTATCGGGTCAAACTAAGGACGACATGCGTCATTGTTCATTCTCTGTAAAGCAAGTCCAACGTGGAGAAATCGAAGGAACTTATGGCACTGGTGCCACAGTTTGGCCTGCATCAATGGTATTATTGAAATATTTAGAACGTCACCCAACCTTATTTTTACAAGGGCAAGGGACGGAAAACCAAATCAAACTAGTTGATCTTGGTGCAGGTACAGGGATTACAACAATTGGCGCGGCTTTATTGGGAGCGTCACACTGCATATGCACAGATGGATGTTCAAAAGTTGTTCAACTTGCGCAAGAAAATATTGCACATGCTCAGGAGAAATTGCAATCTCAAATTCCGTCTCAAACAACGGAAACACAACCGTCATCAAGTAGCAAGACCAAGATAGGGAATTGTGAGATTGATGTACAATACTATTGGTGGGGTGATGGATCATTAGGGAAAAGACTTTTTGATATAGTGTTAGTGTCAGATTGTGTCCTTCCCAAACTTTATCCTATTGGACCGTTGGTAGACGGTATCGATGAATTACTTTCCGATAACGGAATAGCTATTATCAGTTATGAGCACCGATACTTTCCAGAGTTCAACCCAAAAGAACGATTCAAAGAGTTAGCTGCGTTACGAAACTTACAAGTTGATGTCATCCCTCAAAACCAACACGATCCTGTATTTTCGGTAGATGATATTGAAATATGGCATGTTTCTCGAAGAAAGGAATGAGGAAAAAAACTTTTGCTATGATCTATTACCCCAGCAAGGAATTTGAGTTGGTAATAATGTGCTTGGAGCTTTCATTGTTGCAAACAAAGTATCAACAGCTGTGTATCGCAATTCTTTAAACTAGTTGTATCATTGAAACTACCTTCAAGCGAGATGCATGGCAGAATATTTCCTTATAATTTCAGTAAGTCTGGAGCCAAAAAAAAACATGAATATGTACCGACAAGGATTAGGTTGGGAGATTTGACAAGCAAAAACGCCAATCCTCCTTTTGCCCTTTGATATTGCTTTTTAGGACTTCATCCTAACTGGAACACACGCATTTTCAGGGAACGCAACGACTTGCGCAACTTATTGCGACAATCCTCCATTTAGATTTTTTCCGTCTGATACACGCTTTTTTCCTACTCGTACATACTACGGCCAAGTGATACGTGATTAGGATATATGACGTTCACTTTGTACTGTACCAGGTACATTGTCTTTCTGAATCTGACCAAGTCGGACGATCTATCAGAGGGGTCAAGAAAGATCGGGCGGAGATGCGAACCCTTCCGCCGCGGACTGTGTTGTTGCTGTCATTCAAAAAAAGAACTTAAACTCAACTGTCTTGTTACGATGATTGCACCATCTACCGCTGGTCGAGTAGCTATAGTGACTGGTTCCAACAAGGGTATTGGATTTTACGTTGCCTTGCAACTGGCATCATCAGGTCTATTTCAAAACTTAATTTTAGCTTGTCGTGATCCTGTTCGAGGACAAACTGCTGCTGAACAAATTATCCAAGCTTTGCCATCGAATGTCAATACAACTGTCTCCTATGAACCATTGGCATTAGGAGATACGGCAAGTCATGCATCCTTCTGTCAAAAGATGGATCAAACTTTTGGTGGCAAGGTGGATGTCTTGGTGAATAACGCAGGATTTGCATTCAAGGGTGCTGATCCAACACCCTTCAAGGGACAATGTAAACCTACCATAGATATCAATTTTCGAGGAACAGTTGACTTTACAGAACAAATGTTACCACTTTTAAGGAAGGGCACAGATGCACGAATTGTGAATGTGGCATCGAAATCTGGATATTTGTCACAATTAAAAAGTAACGAATTACGTGAGAAATTTACCTCTTCCACACTTTCCATGCCCGAGTTACAAGAATTAGTCAATGAATTTGAATCGGACGTCCAACAGGGTGTTCACCAACAAAAAGGATGGGGAAATTCGAATTATGGTTTGAGTAAACTTGCTGTGATTGCTGCGACCAAGGTATGGGCTCGTGAGGAAGGACAGAATGGAATTAAAGTGAATTGTTGTTGTCCTGGATATTGTAAGACTGATATGACATCTCAACGTGGCCCACGCGATCCCAACGATGGTGCTAAAAACGCAGTTCTTCCGGCTACAATGGAAAATTGTCCATCAGGTGAATTCTTTGCAGATTATGGTATAGCTGAATGGTGAACTTAAAATTGGCTATTACCAAAAACAATAAGATCGACAGAATCGTTTTTTATTTGCCGATAGAATGAAAATGTCAAAAAACAAGGATATATGTATATGCAAAACAAAATATCGGAGGTAATGACTATAAAATAGGATATATCATGACAACCAAGCCAAGTCCTGTGGTCACCTTTTTTTATTGTTCTCTTTGCCGCAGTTTGTTATGCAGTTGGATACTATGCCTACATGCTTCGCACAAAACTTGGTATGAAGAAAGATACCATTTTGTAATTGAAGTGCCGACCATCAAGTTTTTGATCATCTATAATATACGCATCAACACTCGTCTTTCTTGGGGTTTAGCTAGGGTAATTATTTTTTAAAAAAAAATTATTTTATTTTGAGGATAACACTAAAGATTTCCGTACCACCAATTATATATTTATGTGCAATATATGATTTTTTTACTACTCCTCTACAAAAAGAAGATACGAATAAAGAAAAAAACTCTCAGAACGTTTAACCCCATGATGTATATGGGTATAATTTTAATGCCCCTGGTATCGCTTCATACAGGGATGTTGGTGCAATCGTAGAACCTTGATCCATCTATTTTACATTTGTGAGCACCTTGTGGATGATCTGGCAAAGATAGAGAAGATCCAGGATGTAGCTTTATTTTGCACCCAGCAAGATGTAAGAAGGTACCTTTCGTTACTTCATTTAAACTGGGGTCATGCCTATGGTACAACAATATTAAATATAACATAGTCATTAAGATCGGTTCGACCACTTTTGTACGTGGTTCCATCTGAAAATATTATATTGTCCTCAAGTTCAATCTCCCATGTACCAGGACTATAATCATCTTCAACTACTTGTAATTTGAGTTCGTGAACTCCTGGTCGTAAATTGCTCAAGCTAAGATTATTCTTTTGACCTTTGAAAGTCCTTCCTATGACAATGCCATCAATAGACAACTCAAACACATCATCTGCCTCAGACCCATTGTCACCCACTGCGATACTACCACTTGTGTATATTCCCACACAAGGATGTGGGTCAATTCGACGTTTTGTCTGGACTAGAACGCCATTTGGTGCATATTCAAAATGCAAATGAGCATTTTTAGATACTCCCGAACTACCAGCATAGGCAATTGGTTGTCCTGCGTCGACCTTGTCTCCAACTTGAACAATACTGGAAGATAGATGACCATATAGAGTAGCACTGCCATCAACGTGTCGCAAAATAATAATCCTGCCGTAACCGTCATATGTGGATGTATTTTCAATGGTTCCTTCGGCAGCGGCTACAACAGGTGCGCCTTCTTCTGCCAGGTAATCCACGCCATAGTGTATCCTAGCTTCATCCGAGTTTGGGTCAGTCCACAAGCCATAATGAGAACTAACTTCACAACCGTGTTCCAGAGGACATCGTATGGAGGCCCCTTGACACTCATTTGGGTTTCCACCACTTGTGCTGCCTTGACCAGGTGTAGGGGCTGTAGTGAATACAGCCTCATACTTTCCTTGAGGCGTACGAGAAAAGGCATACCCGGGTAGTTCAAACGAAATAGTACCAGGCGTATTACCGTGATCAGACTCGAAAAGAGCAAAAATATTATATGGTCCTTCTTCAGGACTTGAATTTGGCATCAAAACAAAGACTTCAGCCTGATCTTCCAGACCACCATTTTCTGGTGCAGGTATGGAAACAATGACATTCTTATCAGATGGGACCTTGTTGTCTACATTGATGTGAATCTTGTGTGCTGATGGAGCTCCCGTACGAAATACTTCAGTTAGCTCAGTGAATGCCTGGTCAAGGGGGGCTGTTGGCTGTTTCGAGAGTGTTACAACAGTATCAACAGGGAATGTTCCGTCAGGAAAATCCACATCCGCCCCATCGGATAGGGATGTTGATCCACCAGAACTTGAAATAGTGGATGTCGATGTTGGAAAGTTATTAATGCAACTTCCGTTTTGACATTTCATGTCGCCTTCATTTTTGTTGTAAATGACGGCACATTCAGATGCGGTGCAGCATTCAAGTATTGAACCAAAAAGCTCTGTCATATCGTCCTCTTCTACTAGCACCCGCAGCAATTGGGTGGGTTTTTGTGGAGTTGAGATAAATATGATCTCTTCTGGGAAATTTACTTTTGCACCATATTGGACAATTTTCCTCATGGTTACGGATTTCGTTCTGTCATCTTGGATGGTCCAATCATTGTCGCTGCCAAAATCAATGAACCATTTATGACTACCACTAACGAGTCTATTAGATATAAGAGCATCAGAGTCTTCTTCCTTCGCAACGATCTTTAGTACTGCCTCTTTCTCATTTGGGCCTGTACATAACAGGTCTGCACTGCCTTCAAGTTCCACGGACGGAAGACTAAAAATTGGAAATTCTAGTGGAAAGAGTGAGAACAATTCTTTTTCCTCGAAATCGTCAAACCAGTGGTACCTCCATCTCACCCCAACTGGAAACTCTATGTTAAAGTTAATGTCGAGTTCATCCAGGAAAAGTGGGCCTTCTGCTAATAGCGGAGGGTCTGCTCTTAGAACTACTTTGCCCGAAAACTCCGGACCCGCTGCAATACTAAAATCGACCCCAACCAACTCATCAACAAGGACAGATATTGTAAGTTTTAGCGTGGCAGATGCCTCTAGTGCTATGGATGCCTCCGGTTCGAAACTTGGTTCAGGTTCGAAGGGAAGAGGAGTCACGGAAGCTTTCCAATCGGTATCGGAGGTCTTTTTTACATTCAGATCCATCCCAGACTCGACCGTAACAGATGCTGTACTTTGCAAACCTACTGCTACTGATGCTTCCACTTCAACTTTTGCAGAGGGTTCAAATGTAATCACAAATGGAATGATCCAGACCCAAAAGGTGATCCTCTTCTTAAATTTTTCCAATGTCTTTTCTGCGATGGGAAATTCTTTATCAGCAAGGCAAAATTCATTAGAAACGGTTACGCCAGCTTCTGCTGAGAATCTACCTTTGAGGGAAGCATCAAATAAACGCAAGCTCTCGGTTTCTGAACTATCGAAATCGTAGTTAAGTGTAAACCCTGCAGACAAAGTGAGCTCAGCCGTAACAGTCATATCATCATAGAAAGGAAAGTTATCTGGAGTTGGGAGGCACTGGTCGTCATCATCCGACGATGAGCTGCTGGTGCTACTGCTGCTGCTACTTTCATCGGGATCAGAATTGAGAAACTCTGTCACATCTTCCTCCAATTCGAATTTCAGTAAGTCTATTGGGTCCACCTTGATATCATTAGCCAACTTCAATAACCCTCTAGAAGCTTCATCTGAAGGACTGTCGAATGCACCAGGATCAAAATCAGCATGAAAGGAAAAACGGTTGAACAATTGTTCTGGAGTAGCAAGCTCAGTTTCAAAAACAACCTCTGCATTGGAAGAGGTCACAGTTGCCAATACTTGGCGAAGAAAAGACCCATCAGAAACTTCTCCGCTTATAAATGTTCCCACAGCTGCATTCGTTACATTGAATGGAACATTGCCAGAAAAGCGCAACAATCCTTCATCGAGCAAATCGATGGCCAAAGTTTCAGAAGATTGAAATGGTCCAATGATTTGTACGTCATCTCGAATTTCCGGATCCTGAGAGGACACTTTGAGACTTGTGAATGCGCACGATTCACTTGACATTGTATCAAAAGTCGCAGTTACAATAACTGCATATTCTTCACCTCCCTGTAACCCAGTGACCGTGTGTTGTAGACTCCCTTGGGTAGCAAAATGTTGAAGTCCTGGTTGAGTATTTTTGAGATCCAATGAGTTGCAAGTTGTGAAGTTATAAGGTGCCTTTTCCAAGAAAATGTCGTACTTGACTTGGGAGCTTTCTTGGTTTGTGAGTGTAGTACTTGTATACCCAGAAAGGAGCAAAGTGGGCTCAGCCCAGGAGAGAGTGATTGTTCCGTTGAGGTATGAAATAGCATCTCTCACCCCTCTGAACACTAAGCTTGATGTTGCTGCATTGTAAATGGTGTTGGTATCTTGCTCTGACGAGTCAGGTTTGCGTTGTGCTGTATCTGAAAGTGTGGGTGGGTCTACTTGTCTCCGAGCATAGTTTGTGGCGATTTTGTTAGGTTCTCTATCGTAAAAGTTGTCGTGATTCCCACCACGGACTCTGACTTTGTTGTGGTGGCGGGAGTTTCTCCTTCCTCGGTTATACCTACTGCGGCTTGTTTTCTTTCCAACATTACGATGGGAAGAATAGGCTCTATGCTTGGTATTGGAATATTCTTGAGTGGATGGGTTCTCGATTGTTGATTGGTCTGATCCTCGAAGTAGCCTAAACTCCTTTTCATTTGAAACTTTTTTCTTCGTAACAGTTCCGGCAGTACTATTAGTAGTCTCAGCGTTGGCTAATAGTAGAAGGAAAGTCAAAGTGATGCAATGAAATAGAATATAAAACCAATTTTTTATCATGATCTCTTCTTTCTTTTGAATCTCTTTCTTTGAAACTTTGAACTTTGAAAACTTGTTGTCGTAACTTAATTTTTATGTGCATGATAAGAAATTTTGTCGACTTGTTGGAGGGAGGGTTCGCATTGATGCTCGATTGACGCGGGTAGGCTTCTCGTTTGAAATTTTGCATGTGATGTCAAAAGGATTAGGACTGACTTATCCAGTATAAATACCAGGTAAAACTTGACTGGTATACCGGTACCAGTTCCAGTTCTAGGTCTCACAATTTGGACAGTATTTCTACTAGGAAGGCCTTTTTTTTCAAAAAATACACTTTAAAATATACATAAAAGAAGTACGTGCTGAAATCTCCCTGGATGGAGAGATACCTTGATACGTACAAGGTACTGGAATTTAGATATAAAAGTACTCCGACTATGGTTCAGAGGACACATAGCACTACCGTACGATTGAAAGAACCAAATCGAAACAGGGGAATGATTTAAGGATTTTTTTTTAATTGTCCGATATTGATACCTATAGCCTATTTCCACTTACTACTTCTTTTTTAAATGAGGAGTATTTTTGAATTCAGATTCATTAAGATGCATTTAAATTTTTTTCGGGGAAAATTATTCATTAGAGGAGTAAAAATAGTTCATATTTTAATATCTTACTAAGAGTAGTCGCTACTCTCAATTATGTATGATACGAGATCCGGCGAGTCGATGGTCATTCCGCCACACGTCTGGAACTTCGCAACATCAAGAGCCATGATGTGTGCTGTGTGCGTTCCCGTATTCTTGTTGTTTTATATGCATAAAAGACCTGATTTAACTTTTATCCCTTGTGTGAATTTTGCTCGGTATAATGCCTATCCGCGTCTAATGATGGGCTTGGAGGAATGTATCAACAATCAACAGCTCTTTATCGCAATTTGAAATTCTCTAAAATAGTTGTATCATTGAAACTACCTCCAAGCCAGATGCATTCGTCAGTCCGTGAGTCCACTGCTCAGGCTGTGGCTTTCCCATATCCCAAAGCATCAACACAGTCACATGACACAACATCATGTTCTTCACAGGCATGCTGTGTTATGCATATAAGGTTGGAGTTATCTCTATTTCTTCCCATGGCCTGCTTTTAACTTTTATCCCTTGTGTGGATTTTGCTCGGTGTGCCTCTCGGCGAAAGCAAAAAGGATAAGGTTCTCATGTCACAAACAAGTATTGGGTCCCTTCCATTTTCATTTGCGGCAATGGTCCGAACCCTATGAACATTGATTACCAGCCACACACCCCAACGCAACGCAACAACAGCACATTTACTCACGCCACTGTATAACTAACTGTCTTCGGCAACATTATTGTCATTTATAGAATCATTAAACGAAAATGGAGGAGGAAGCTTCCTTATTTGGACTTGGTTTCTCAGCATCTGCATCCGGGGAAAACAACCATGTAGTTGGTGACGGTGCTACCTCTATCACAACAACGACAACACCATCCACTGCAGCTAATCAAGCGGATGTATTGATGAAACATTATTTACAGCAATGCATAGTATATCATCATGATCACGAATTACAAACTCATCAAGATCAATCGGAAACCTCACATAATAATAATAATAATAATGTGAATTCAAACGCTACAACTGAAACACCAATTCAATTTGTCGCGGCACAACAACAAGAGCAACATCATCTTGCATCTGTCAACCAACAACAACAAGATCCATTACCATCTCAGCTGCTGCCACCGATACAGTCACAAGAAAGTTTTCCTGTACATACTGTAACTGCTTCCTCCTCCACTACAGAAATTACAGATTCAACGTATCAAGCTGCCCAGCAAGCCATGGCAAAAGCTCGTGATATTATACGAAAATTCCAAATGCAACAACAAAATCAAATATCTGTGAATTGTAACCTAGGAGTTGTAGATAACACAATCGGTTTGACACCACCAGGAGCAGCAACAGCGTCGTCTTCTAGTATAATAACAACACCCATGGTATATCGTAAACAACGAGAAGATTTTTTCATCAAGGAACAAGAACGATTTCATAAAGCCATGTTGAAAAACTTTGAATATGTAGCCAAGAAAGAAGAAGAACGATATGAACGTCAATTACAACAAATTCAACAAACCAAGTATATGGAACAACAACTGACTCAACATCATTCGAATATTTTACAACAACGACAACACATACAACAGCAACAACAAACGAAAAATAATAAAGGACAACAAGCACAACATTTTAGTTCAAGGGCTGGTATAGGAACAGCACGTCGTCATCAACTAGAATCTGTTAAACAACAAAAAGGACATGCTGTCAAGAAACAACAACATCAGCAGCAACAGCAACGGGGTATTGCTATTTATGTTTCAGGATTGCCTACAGATGGTTCCATACAACAACTGCATCTTCAACAATTGTTTTCTTCCTATGGGCCTATTCAAAAAATACATTTGTATAGAAATAAAACAACAAATCAAATCAAGGGTGATGCATTGGTTGTTTATGAAACTAGTGGTGATGATGACGAAAAAGACAAGAAACACATATTATTAGATACAGTATGTTCACAGGTGAGTTTTTTTTTTTTTTTCAAGGACAGCTCTGAGAATGGAGATGGAAGACTTTGACTTTTTGTTGTTGTATAGTGGGTGACGAAGATGATTCTTTCTTTTTGTTTTGTGTCTATATGGAACTTGTGACGGCTGTATCGTCTTGCGCCTGGCTAAATCATGATGCAGATTGCGGTTCATTTGATTTTATATATCATGATTCCAACTCGTCATTCCTTGCTGCGGGGGACTACGGCTCGTTTGTGTTTTCTTAGTTTATGGTTATTTCCGTGTGTTCTTTTGAGTTGTACACGGGGGGGTAAGGGGATTCTCTCTACTACTAAAGTGTAATCTTGTATGCCTAGAAACTCCTTTCCCCCCAAGATTCATCTTGATATCTACCTACATACTACAAAATCATTATTATTTGCAAAAACCCAGTGGTCATGTTGTATGCAAAAACTAACAAATTTTGCTGAATTAAAAACAAAAACAAAACAAAATCCTAGATGACGGGTGCTGAACTTTCGTGTGGTAGTATTCTCAAAGTTGAACCAGCAGATTCGGAATACAAATCCAAACAAAAGAAAAGCATGATTGGTACTGCTAATGCTCCCAAATTATCGACACCGAAACAGCAGTCTACAAAAACAGTCAATGTGGGCTATTATGGACCATCCTCATCATCGACTGAAGCAGAATTAGAAGAGGGTGAAGTATCGAATGATCATGACAATAACAATATGAACTCGGATGGTAAGAAGGAAGATGACAAGGCTGTAGAACCAGACAATAATGACGAAGATCTTGATGATTTTTTCGCATCATTATGATCATGATAAAAATAGGTTCTACTAGAGAACCTTTCACTGATAAAAAGTCTTTTACTCGAAGCGTGCACTATCTTGCATTATAATAATAGAAACCACACTACGGCATGATGTTGTTATTTCGTAGCTACTTGTGGTTACCTCACTAAACAGAAAACTTTCCATTAGGGGATTACCTTGTAAATCACACGTGAAGACAGGATGTCGTTAATTCATAGCTAGCTGTGGAGAACTCACGGGAATTTCTTCCGTCTCATTGACATTGTTGACTACTCCAGCAACTACGTCTAAAAGTTTCACAAACGAGTCAGCAAATTTCTTATTTGTTTCTTCACTTACAATGGGAGACGCAGGATTAAAGTTACAACAAATCTTTCCACCCACCGTAAGGCATGATACTGGAAACAAGCATCCTGCTCTAGCATGTGATGTACCATAGTAGATATCAAGAACCTCGTACGTTCCATGTTTCACCTAGAGAAAACAATCGGTGAAAGCAGTAAGAAAGAAATCGTACTTGCAATACTTAGTACTTAGTAACAACAGCAATTCTGGAAGTGCAAAAGACGAGACACTCCAAAACTAACCTTGATGTTGTCTCTCTCATTTTGTCCCTCTCTTCGTACGGCTTTCTGACGTTGATAAACTCCTGCGTTGGTTATACCTCCACTGTAGTATCTTCCCATCATGTCCTTTGATTGAGCCACCATGTCAACCAGTTTGTTAATTTCACTAATCTGCATTCCCAAGTCAAACACCCGGACCGCTTGCTTCACTTGTGACGAATGTTCCCCAATGAACGATTTCGTCTGTACCATGGCATCTGATGCAACGTCCCAAAACACATCTATTGCGGGATTATTGGTAGATGTCACAGAGGACGATAAAGCATCACGTAATCGGATTCTTTCTCCTGAACGATCTCGTAATTTACCAATCATAAGATCCATACTACCAGCTTCACAAGCTAATGTTTCACATTTGTCTAATTGGGCACCAAATCTTCTCATATCAAGGCTCTGAAGTAATTTATATGTCCGTTTTTTATTCTTCTTTAGAACACCACTGTCGATATAATCTGAACATGTGAGTGCCAATGCTGCTGCTAGAGCACTGGAAATCGATCTTTTTAGTTTTGTTTTGAGAGATAGAAAAAGAAAATCAATTAAAAATTCACGAGTTTAACAACAAGAGCTCTTAAATGCCAATCAATATACTGTAAGCACTTTCTTACTGCATTCTTCGTTTATTTTCAATTGAAATAACTTACAATCCCCTTTCTCTACATTTTTGCAAAAGTGCAGTTGCTGTTTCCTCCGAAATTGTTCTGTATTGAACTGTAGTTTTACGTTCAGAGCTGTGTGGATCTTGCCCTCCTGGTGCCATACGATCAAATACTTCCGTGGCATACCAACCTCCACCTGCTGGTTTCATTTTATTGGCGTCAGGTAAAAACACAGGCCAGCGAAGCCCTTCTACAGATTTTCCTGCTATATATTTAACTGTATCAAATGATAAGCCCTTGACTCCAATATCCTCCCAGGTTTTGTGTTTTCCCAAAACGGATTCTTCCATGGATACTGGAATTTCTTGTTCCACCGCTGGAGAATAAAGTTTCATGGATGAGCTACTAGTTACATTCATCTCTTCATAACGTGCCAAGTCTGATACGATTTGATCAATGACAACATTTAAACTCCCTTGATCCGATATGACGTGATTGAGCGAAATCAATAATGCACAGGGCTTCTCTCCTCCTTCGTTGCCTTCTATTTCTCGATGAAGTTCCATTTTCCATAACGGCCCTGTTTCGACATTACACCATGCATCTGGGTTGTCTAAATCTTTTAAATATTGTTTTTGCCAGCTTTGATCTAATGCTTGCCCCTGTGGGACATGCACAACCGTCACGACATTATTTCCCTGAGACGTAATGGTAAAAAAGGGACAACAAACGAAAGTTTCGGGATTAGGATTTCCTTGTCGAACCATTTTATTCAGGTCAATGCGTTTGGTTGGTTGACCGTCACCTTCGATGTGTGCTCTCATCAAGGGATGAGTCCGTAGAGCTTCATTAATAGCCCATATAAGTGCATCCGTACTTGGTGTTTTAGATAACTTGACAACGGCCACATGACTTTGCATTGGGAAAGTGCCATTTATCGAATACTGGCGAGGTTTGAAAAGTAGCTCTTGAGATCCAAGAATTCGTTTCTGTGGTGTTCCAGTCTCTGTCGGTGTTGGCGATTCATGTTGGATCGCTCCAGCTCTAGTATGGGTAGTAGTTGCAACACTACGACTGGCAGTGTCATAGTAAGTCTTTGGGAACACGATTGGTCGGATAGAAAAACCTGCCACAGGAATAACATCTGTTAAGGGAAGCAGGAACAAAAATAGGTAGGTACTCCACGCTAAGAGGGTCCTCATTTGAATTAAAATGTATAGTGTACGCTTGTTAATTTCTTTTCTTTGATGACCAAGGTTGGTTTCTTGTTGATGTTGTTATTTGTAGTATAACATACGATTAAAACGGGACAAGAGCGAAATTTCTCAAAGTACACCAAAAAGTGGCGTCAAGCGCATCACGAACAAGAAATTCTGTCGATTGTAAAACCCGAACGCTCGATGTGGTGTCAGTTCGTGTTCGGCATTCGTTTTGACTCATTCGATCATATCGTACGTCATCGTACGTTTTGTTGAACACAGAAAAGTCGATTTTTTTTTTTCGTGACACCTGTACATCGAATACATTATCCATCATCACAAAAACATTGCAGTCTAACCATAACATCATGCGAGATCTCAGTGCCATGACGTCTTTAGGTTCCGCATCTACGTTACAACGTTTCCAATTCACGTTAATTGTTGTACTGTTTACGGCTTTGCAAACTTCGGCCTTTCTTAAGAATATATATGACACCAGCAGACGAAAAAGTGTTTATTTTGCAGAAACAATTAGTAAAAGTAGTGGAAGTTGCGACAACCAAATAAGTGATCAACAAGATCGCCGCATCCGTGATATCCTGACAGTTGCATCTGCAAAGCATGCCAAAGATGTTGCTGCATCGATTCGAACAAATATGTTGGCAGAGCATGCTTTTGCTTATTCACCCAAAGAAATAATACCATACAAATGGTGGCAGGACGATGTTTCCGTCATTGAAACTACAAGGCCTGTACTCAATGACAACTCGCGACAGCTCATTCTCCAATCTGCTCTTCAGTATTGGGAAGAGCAAAAACAAAAAGAATCAATGTCTGAAGATTCCAATAATGGTGGCGGGAATAGTCGATTTACACTGCAAGGTCCAAATAAAAGGGAACTCCATGCATCTGATTTACCGTCAGAGGCGATTGAGACAATCAATGATGCACTTGGATCGATTTACCCCATGCTTCGGGAGTCATTTGGAGAACAAGTCGAGGAACTATGTCACAACGAGAAAGAAACAGCAACAACATCAAACAATGATTGGTCGCTCTTGTTATATGATGCACTTGTGATTGAATATGATGCTTCTTCGACCGAACATTTATTACCAGTATCGGAACGTCCAGCCCAACCATTGCATCGCGATCTAGGTTTGTTCTCAGTGAATATTGCGTTGGACGACCCGTCACAATTTGAAGGTGGTGGTACTGTTTTTGAAAGACGTTTTCCTATGGGTGAAAATTTCGAGGAAACCGAAGCTCGTGAAGAATCATTATCTAGTCCCACTACTTGTAGTATTCTTCCTCGGGAAGCAGGTTATGCTGTAGCACATCCATGCCGTGAACGCCATGCGGGTGGAGCCTTGATCTCAGGTCGACGAACTATTTTGGTCCTCTTTGTTACAGGGACACGTATTGGTCGCGATGATGATGCTAATGTAGGGGCATTGTCATCCACTTCATGTCCAAAGTTGGAGCTTGCAGGAAGATGCAAATGTCTTGGAATGTCTCTAGGAGGAGGTTCTGAAATTCAGGTGCCATCTGAAGGGTCATCTTCATCGTCAACGCCACCTTTAAATGGCAAAGAGGATCAAATTCTGTGTTATCGGGCGGCTGTCAAATCTGACCCAACCGATGGTGAAGCGTGGTTATACTTAGGAATGGCACTCCTATCGAAACCACCTTGTGATTCCTTACAAAATCAAATTGCTTTGTACGAAGAAATAGTGGAATGTTTTGATACGGCAAAAACATTCAATCCTACTGATGGTCGAGTTTACAACATGTTGGGAATTGCATTGCAGCAACAACAACAATTGATGCAGCTTGCATCAGCCGAACTAGATGCATCAAAAAATTCATCACCAAAAGATTATGACAATGAAATCCCCATTGCCTTTGCAAAGGCCGCAAAAATTCACAAGCATGCAGCCCTTATGGGGTGTATGGGTACAGCAGTAGAAGCTCGGTCAGCACTCTTGAATTGGGGTTCATGGCATGCCAATCGTGATGAATTTGACAAAGCTGTTCCAATACTCCGACAAATATGTGTAGATGGTATTGTTGCAGACACATCACCAACAGATCCAGGAGCAGACGAAACCCTTGATAAGAGAGCTTTTGAAGCAAAACGAGTCGTTCATGACGCGACGCGATTACTTATTTTTTGTGAAAAGCAATTGAACAAATCGCCATGACATGAATTAAAACAATTGAACAAATCACCATGACATGAATTCTAGGTCTAAGACCTTTCTATTTTAAAAAAAGGTCATTCCACCCATCACTCTAATCCTTAGTTCTATGGTTTACTCATCGCTATCTGAACCTTTGGTAAAGAAATTTGATAGCCGATACCCATCATCCATTCCTTCTTCTTTTTTAGCACTAGATGATGACGATTTCTTTCCCCTTTCCTTTTCCCTGTGATGCTTGCGCTTCTTTTTCTTTTTATGATGCTTCTTGCTTCGTCGACCACCATCATCGTCACTACTATAATCATCTTCCGAAGAACTATCTGAACTATGTCTTTTACGGTGTTTGCTGCTACTTCGTTTTCGTTTCTTCTTCTTGTGGTGTTTTTTTCTTCGACGTCTGCGACTATCGTCAGATGATTCATCATCATCACTGTTGGATGAGTAATCATCACTTTCATCACTGTAATAATCTCGTTTTTTTCGCTTCTTCCTACTACTACTTTTCCGATCTTTTTTCTTACTGCTACTTTTATCCCCAGCACCATGATTCAAACCACGATTTAATTTCTTATCACGATCTTGATCTAATTCTTTACGATATTCCTCCATTTGTTTCTGATCTAATCCAGATATATCCAACTTATCCTTATTGTCTTTTTTGTACTGTTCCCATGTAGGGCGATTTGAATCCGCTAACTTTTCAGCAATCGTACGTTCCTCCTTTCCCGTCATCAACCTATAGACAGCATCCATTTGAGCGGACATTTTCTTCGGTGCACTTGCACTATCATTACCAGCCATGTTTGCTTTATTTTTCGTAGTATTATAATATGTGATAATGTGTCGTCTTGTTTTTAAAACAATTTTTTTTTGTAAAATGGACTCTTTGAAACCAAGTTATCAGTGAAACGTATGTGGAGGGTCTATGCTTGCAGCGGAAAGGCACCTGGGTTGACGGTAAGTGATGACAAATGTGCTTTCCTGATTGTTACTCCCCCGAGAAAGGTGAATAAGATGGCGGTAATGATGGCGATCGAGTCTTGACAAGATCTCAGATCAGAGACACAGGACGCAGCAGCAGATATTTCTCATCTTGTGTTTAGCTATTTGCAAATCCTTTTAATTGAAATAAAATAGTTGACTAATTTTCCAAAATGTTGTTTTGAAAATGTAATGCTGATATTTAAAAACATATTTTTATATAATGCATTAGCTAAAGCTTAGATCATGAACCTCATTTTGTCCCGGCTGTTGACTGGACGGATGTCTCGTTCGGGTGCAAAGAGGAAGATGGCAAGACTCCCTGGTCAAAATTGTGTACGGATGACGTACAGATGAAGATAAAATAAATGCACGCAAAACATCAAACATCGTGCGCACTATCCAACTGCGTCAGTGGTTGGAAAAAGATTCGCCACTTTGTGTTTTCATGTTGTTATTTGGCACTGATGACAGTCGCACTGTTGTTTTCGCTGACACCGAACGAAATCTACCGGTATTTGGTTTCTATAATATTATGGTTGTTGGTTATTGTGTCAATCAAGTCAAAATATCAGTCCGTTGTCCATACCTCATCTCTGTAACTACATCACAGCTGTATTAGTTAGCTAGAAGAAAAGTACCACCACAATGCGTTCCTTATCTATTATTGCTACCGCCGCTTTTTGTTTGGCCAAGTCAGATGCGTTTGTCCCACAAGACATCCAACAACAAGCAACTGCTTTGCATGCTATTGAAGACCGTAGAGCCTTTTTAGGTACAGCAGCTGCAGCTTTTGTAGCTGGAGGAATTATGACTCCACCTGTTGTTGTATTCGCAGAAGATGCTGTGGACGATTTGGCCATGCCTTCCGAAGAAGAACAAAAGGCTGCCGAGGTACGATTGTCTTAAAAACTGAAAATTTGGTTTGTAGTTGTGTATGATGATGCATAGACATTGTCTTGGAAAACCCCTCAACTCGACAACTGCAAAGATCTTTGAAGCATTTTTATAACTTCGATTGTCTCTGCTGTTTCTTTTTTTGGAAACAAGGGGAATATCAAATGGACGCGCTTGAGAAGGCGCGATTCATATCCATGGTGCTGATGCTGAGTGTCTCCAATTTTCCATGGAGGGTCTCTCTATCCCAACAGTACTATATTTTTTCTGCTATATTAGGATTTCATGGACTTATGGATTTTTTGTCAATTCAAATCACTAACTCGTATTTTATTTCTCCTCTATATTATAATCTTATATTCCATGATACATAGAAAGCAGCCATGGAAGAACGTTTGAGGAAGAAGGCTGAACTACAGAAAAAAGCTACTAGACCCATGACATTCGGAGAATCCATGCAAGCAGAAAAAAGTAAACAAAAAGAATTACAGAAATCCAAGGAAGAAAGACGCGCTGCGCTTTGCGAGGAACTCGGACGTGGTTGTTAATGCTTGCTTCTGCTTTTGCTTTTGCATCCTTTATTGTAAAAATAAGTATGCGTACACATTATCATGACAATAGGGAAAGATCCTTTTCGAGTTTCTACTTCCATAAAATGTAATTTGCTATTTTTTGGGGAATATTCTTTATTTAAAAATAATAAAACATATAAATACGTTATCAACTGAGAAGCACAAACACCCTACCAAAGTTCATAGAAAAGTTCTTGTAGCTTTCTTCCTCGGTTAACTAGTGCGAGGGACTCCACTCCTCCAGTCCTACACTTTTGGGATGCAGCACAGAAAAATCTACGCCAGTTCTCTCGAATCATAAAGCAGCTGATGAATTTACTAGTAGAAAAAGTCGGTATTATCTATAGGGTGTTACAGGAAAAACCATCGTCGCCTCAAATGGCATGACCCAAATTTCAATTTGATACTGCACCAACGGCCCCAACTATGACAGGGTTTGGCTCACTGTTCAACTTCTTCAATATCTGCCTCTCCTGCAAGGTGCTCCTTCATGCCCTCGTCGAAGAATTTGCTGGTTGACACATCTTCTGACAATCCCTTACGTCTACGAGTTTTTACTAGTAACTCTCTAGCGAGTACTCCAGGTGGACTTGGTTCAAGAGGATGAAGAATAACATTTCTATCCAACGGATCACCAGGAACAACCTCCCAATGATCAAACACCGAATGGACCATAGCCTGGCCCTGCGTAAAGGTACGAAGATCTGTTTCGAATCCAAAACTATCCAATACCGGAATGAATCCTCGTAAACTATAGAGAGTGGAGCCTGTAATAGGCTTGTCTTGAACAATATGACCTCGACGTTTCGTTAGGACAGGCTGAATTGATTCAACAATTTCACCTACGCATTGAATCTGTAATCGATATATAGGTTCCATAAGGCGTGGTGTGGCTGTCAACAAAGATGAATGAACAGTCCGTCGAGCTGTGGGGATCATTTGTCCACCTCCACGATGAATAGGTTTATCAGCAAGAATGGCATCCAAAATTTTAATTTTAGTACCTCGGACAGGTTCTTCACAAAGTGGACCTTCTCTTGTAGCCCATTGGAATCCTTGAACAATGCTTTGTTTACAAGTATTGAGTAACACCTTATCAACTTCACTGGGTAGGGTATCATCCATGAGCAAATTCGTACCATGTGTTGGTGACGATCCAAATGCCCAAACGGATCGAGAAGATAACAAATCCCAATCATATTTCGTTTGAAAAAATCTGCCAAGCTGTAGCGAAAACGGGTGAGAAAATAATAATAAGTCAGTATTGATACCCATTGTACTGTGAGAATAGGAAGCGTCAGAAGTATGCCTACCTTTTTATTGTCCCAATCAATATTTACTTTGCCTGACTCCAACTTTTCTGCTAGTCCATCATCAAGTGGTTCAGCAATCAATGTTAATTTGTTTCGCTTGTTCGCCGTCTGTTAAATATAAAAGAAGTTGGTTAGACTACGGAATGCATTTCTCCTTCAGGTTTAGTTTTCACAATGTTCCCGATACTTATTCTTTCTTTCTGGCCTTACCTCGGCGAAGCATTTAATACTACTGGTTTCTGAAACCGTTTCACGGAATCCAACTACAGGATCTGCAACTTTAACTTCAATATCAGAATACACATGACGAAGATCATGCATAATGCAATCCAAATATAATTCACCAGTGCCGAATAACACATGTTCACCGCTCTCTTCGACTCTTGTTCGTGCCATAGGATACGCCTTGGAAATACGGCGTAATCCTTCCACCATTTTTGGAAGTTCTGCTGGATTCAATGGTTCAACTGCTAATTTTACAACAGATTCACCCCCAGCCTGTGCAAGATACAATGATACGAAAAAGAAGAAGAGAAACTGCTCATGAGCTTTTGGGCCACAAGGAGAACAAAGAAGTACCTAGCAATATATCCGTTTAGTTCTAGGCCCATCATAAAAAGTAATCGATACGTACCTGTGAAAACTTCAAGGGGGTAAAAATATGTGGCTCGTCTTGTTCATCTACAGCAGGGTCTTTCTGTCCTTCTGGAGTGGCAGTGATTGTTGCTGTTTTCGATATATTGGAATCAACTCCTTCCAATAATACCCAATTCCCCGCTTTCGCCATTGTTACTTCTGTTCGACTACGACCGCGTGGAATCGACACCGCAGATACTGTTGCAACAGCCATGTCTTCGTCGTCATCAGGAGAATACCCTTCACCCAAAACACGAACTTGATCGCCTTCATAACGAGAGAAGAATACAAAAGAAGATCGAAATAATAATAAGAATTCAGTTGAATTTTGCATATGTGGAACTGTCAAATCATTCAAAATAGAAATTGCAAACTTACCAGGGCGAACTGTTCCCGAATAAATCCGCCCCAAGGTTGAAAAAGATTGTCCATCTGGCGAAGCATATAATTTGATACAATGGATCATGAGAGGTCCTCTAGGATCACACTTCATCATGGCGGATGCTATAGAAGAATCCATCGGACCCGAATAACAACGTGCTACCTTTCCCCTGGCAGCAGCTGCAGGACATGGGCTAAAATTTTGCAAATAAGAGTAAAAGGATCGGCACGATGAAGGCAAAAGTGTTAGAACTTGCCTCGTATTATAGGTCAATACGAGTGCAATCGTCAACGGTGGGGCAAGTCGAACGCGGTGTAATGTTCCTTCAGGCAAGCAAAATATCCACACCACCAGCTACTACCCTGGTGTTTATATCGGAGACTCTAGTCCGCTTCAAAGTTGTCATCATTTGGAAACACTGTCCGTTATCCAAGCCCATGTCTATGACTACACAATCCCAGCACAAACAGGAATAGAAACCAAAAACTCACATATGTTTAGCTACCATATCAACAAATCCACCACTTGCACTGCCAAAGAACCGTGAAAGTGCAGCACGTAAAAGTTGTCTTGCACTTGATCTCAACTGATCACGATTAAGTAAAACACCGACACTTCTTAACAACTTAGACACATCTGTTTCACTCTCTGCCAGACACGCTGTATAAATCTTGTATAATGGTTCTAATATAAAGGTGCAAAAGGTACGTTCCGTACCAGATTGTTGACAATCTCTTGATTTGGTATGGAATGTTTTAGTTGACATGTCATAAAATGAATCACCCCAAAGCCGTTTGGCAAAGTCTTCGGTTGATAGGTTATCACCCAAGCCTTCATCATCTTCTAAACAACAATGATCTAAATACAATTGGGCATAACTTCCAAGTGTAAAGCACCACCCATGTAGAGCCGATGCAAATGCAACATTGCCCCTCTCAGGACTTAATTTAGGATACCGTCCGTTGGATGCCTTGCCAATCAAATCATTCATAGAATCAATCAAATTCAATAGTTTGTAATATGTATCCCGTGGTGGCATCTTTAATTCTAAAATGAGGCGGTCGACTTTGTTAATCATCAGGCATATAGGCAGGCCGTCTGATACAGCTTGTCGCACCACCATTTCTGTATGGAGCATGATACCCTCGACAGCATCAAGTACAACCACAGCACCATCAACACCGCGTAAGGCTGCAACTGATTCGTCATGAAAATTGGCATGTCCAGGACAATCTAGAATAGTCATGGCATAACTCTTTCCACGACTATCAGGCAAAATTGTTGTGAGAGGTGTACTTACTAAACTCATACGTCGCTTTTGTTCACTCTCCAGAGTATCTGTATATCTTGGATACGCTTCCTGCTCTAGGGCAGCTTTAGGACCCCACGCATCAGGTTTACGTGATGTTTGTTCTAACCACAGGTCTAATAGTGTTGTTTTCCCACAATGTAAATGACCTACTAAGGCGACACCACGTCGTGTTCGTGTTGTTTCATTGGATAAAATTGCAGATAAGTAATCATCTCTAAATACTAAATTTTCTTCCTTGTGTAAGGTTTCCTCCAATATAGTCGCAATGGCACCCGTGGAAACAGCTAAATTACTTTTTGTCGATACAGGCTCTACAAGTGGTACATCTAAATCCATAGCATCTTCATCTAATACCGCTGTTCGGACTTCTTCGCCATAAACTTGATCTGCTGATGGATAATGCTCCTTATCTTCATGTAAGACAATGGCACTCGCAGGATCACCCGTCTCTTGTAGTTCTTGCTCTTCGTGAATTACCATGGCTTGAGTACCACCACCATCTTCATCCGAAACATCCGAGGCGTCATCCGGTGCACTAGGCTTTTCTCCATCTTCTGATGATGCTGCCGAAGACTCTTCATCTGACGAGGAATCGTCATCGTCTAAATCAGGACCAATGTAATTCCCAAATTCATCATAAAGTTCCTGCTCTTCGTCTGACATGATTTTTACTTCATAGAATTAAAATCAAATGGAAAAGAAAAGTAGTGATGCTTTCTAGTAGATTAATGGTATCACAACAGTGCTCTTTTACTTTTTGTGTTGTGTTTGTGGCTTGGTGGTGGACAACCTTGTCAGCGTACAGTTGGCAGACAAGCAGAAATAGGTGTTACTAAAACCTTCATTTTGAGAGAATCTTCTGCAATTACCTATATATCAATATATAAAAATAAAATGTAACTAAAAGCACTATTTACATACACCTAATTTCTATTTCGGGGCATTTTTGTCACAGACTGGCAACATCGGAATCGATCTTTTAGATTCCCAGCCAGCGGTGCTGCAGGCTGTCTTGCCTTCGTCGTCCAAAACACGAAAACATAAAAAGAAAGTACTGCAGAAGCCCTTCACGCGAGGGAATGCGCACTAAACGATATGCGGGTTCGCGTGGGTGGCTCTGACTGACCTAGAAATTCCGAGAGGAACCCGGCAGTGGCGCTCATGTTGACGTACGAAAACCCATCACCGATTTCTCTTTTTTCTTTGTCGCAGAGCTATCGGAGATCCTCTCTATTGCATACATCATTATCACTGCACAACGCGACAACACTTGCGACAGGGAAGAGACCTAGAAACAACAATCACAACAAGGTCAAAGAGAACTTATTGCATTTCATAATTCGAGAACTTGTAATTACAAAATTATTCAGACGCATCAGTTTAAAAAACACACACAATATATCATGATGATGTCACCTCGATCAATTTCAGCTTCTCTCCTTCTTCTTCTCGGTGCAACTTCTGTAAGCGGCTTTGAAGTTGCTGGTGGTGGACCACAATGGACTGGTGGTGCTGGTGTAGGAAGGCTTGTATTGGATGATAAAATGATTAAGGAAGGTGCTGTCCAATGTCATTATGATATGGTCTTGGTAGAACGTATTCAAGGTAAACCCAAAACAGAGAGTGGTCTGTTTGTCCCTGATGAAGATCAACCCAGACTTCATCTGTGCAAAGTTTTGAGTATGGGTTCTGGACGCGAAGAAGAAAACGGAATAGTTGCTCCGATGCCAGAGGGTATGAAAGTTGGTGATATTGTTATTGCTAAAAATCCATGGGGTATCGGACCAAAAGATGAAGAAACACCTGATGGTAAAAAATTAAGTTTCATGAGATCTCAAGATATTGCTGCGATTATTGAAGGCGGATTACTCCCAGAAGAAGATTAAATGCATGATATCATACTTTCAACATCTTCGGAATGACTAGGTAGTAATAATATGGGGTTTTGAACAAAAATCCAAACCTTCACGAAATGGTTTGTTTTCTGTCAAAGCACACCCAATGGAATGACTCTCAGTAAAATTAATAGGTTATAATAAACAAATTTATAAATCTATACACGCAATGATGTACTTCTATTTGATTTGGATCATATTTTCAGAAGTTATGGCCGACGCTGCTGCTCTTTTCTTAGGATTCTTGCATGAATCATCGTGTTTTCTCACGCTAATTCTCTAGATGCTATGTTGAGCTTCCAATCCGCTATTTTTTAAGTATTTAACATGCATTCTTTTGCGATTGCTTTTATTTTCCAGAGTTGCTTACTATTTTTCGTAGTCATCAAGATGCATTGTTACGAGTGAGATTTTGCTGGAATGCGCAGACTCTCCCACAACACAATGCAGCTTTTGAACTGGTAGACGCACAAAAGATATGCCGCTTAGTATTCATGAAGTCTATATCAATCACTGATACTTGAATAATCATGTAGGAAAACAGCGAGAAAAGAAGTTGATTCACCCAATACAAAACTACCCGTTTTGCTTAGTGCCTTGGCATTCAAGAGGTGTCGAGAGACTTTTGCAATGCTACTGTATGTACAAAAAATATGGGCAATAGCTCAAATCAATACACTGGAACTAGTGATAAGTCTTGGTACTCTAGAGCATTAAACCTAATTCATCTTGTAAGCCTCGATTGTATTTTCGAGAAAAAAATATTTCAAATTGGAGTTTTTTACTTTCTATTGAACCCTTGGACCCCTAAAAAAGATGATGGCAGATTCTCAAATTTTCTGAAAGAATCAGAGGCGAATAAAACAAGATAGCAGATTCTCAAATTTTCTGAAACAATCGGGGGCGAATAAAACAAGATCGCAGATTGCCAAATATTCGGAATGTGTTTCATGGGCATAGCTTATGTACTTCACAGAAGACAAAACCTTCAAAAAAATGATCCTGTGCAAAACGTACACGAAGTAGGTCCTACGTCTTGTCTACAAGGTATACTTGCTCATGAAGAAGTTAATTGATTTTAAAATTCTTCATAGATTCATAGAAGTACATACTCTGCTCTTGATACAGTGATGATCTTCGCAAATGTGCAATAGCATAACTGAGGCAGGAAGCCTAGTCTATAATGAAAGGCTCGATCTTTGATCTGTATTGGTCACCCCCCAACATTCACAGTACGTATCTTTCAAGATATGAATATTTTCATAATATGCGTTTCTACATACTGCAAATAAGGAAAGGATTACCAGTCCTGCATTTTTCTAAAAAGTATGGAACAAAAATTATTTGGAACCCCCTGATTTACCGATGTTATTATTATTATAATAAATAATTGTCTTATACCCTGCCGATGAATCTTCATATCTAAAAGAGTGCACAAGTAGTTCTCCTGCCAGCTGCTTCATAGTTTACAATATATAATTCGAACACATCTCTGTTCTTATTTTTTTTACGAAGCATTTTTACGATCACACTATTCCAAGACTAGTCGACTACACTGCCAGCTACTGAATTAATATTGTAGAGTATACATTTTTTGTTGAGTTTACTGTAGCGTACAGAGTCCCTAATAATAATGAGTTGGTCTACTCTGAAGAAAATGCAATTCTTTTTGTATTAGAGAAATATTGTAGGGAAGAATCCATCTGCGAATCCAGGAGTTGGTATTTCGTAAGTAGAGAATCTTAGGACTATTCATTTTTTTTATGTTACTCAGTAACAGAATTTTACAGACCTATTTCAAATGAGAAACTTTCGAAAGTAGTATCACCTATAATGTAGCAAGTACATTCTTTCTACTCGTATATCCGCGTAAAATCTCATTTTTCAATAATGCTTTGCTCAGTTACACCACTTTGATCACGACATAGGTCCCTGAGAGTTGGTCTTGGGAATCCTACTGTGTATTCTTTATTTTTTTCAATGAAGACGCAATTCTTCTGTTCCAGCTCTAGTAACTTGTCCTACAGTATTGCATACTCTGTTGACATTTTTCCTATATTCTGTAACCTCACCATCAAAGTTCCTCAATTCAGTATTCAATATATAATATAATAAAAATAGAAGTTCAAACAAAAATACCTTTTTTTCGGAACTATAAATCCATCATCATAATATTATAATATGAAAGTTGCACAGTTGCAGAGACTTACCTGTACTCCAGAAAAGTACCAGGTCCTACAGTAGATACCGGCAGGTAGTTAATTAAAAAAAGAACTCCGCATAAACTTTTATCTCAATGTTCAATGTGGCATTCACCTGCTAGTTCGATTAAGAAGTCAAGATTGCTCAAGCTCGACATAGCGTTTTGCAAATGCCAAAAAGCCTTTTTCGAAAAACTTCAACTAAAAAGTGCAAAGCTCTCTCGGGAGAAACATTGTACCAAGAAAATATTATGTACTATGCATACCCCTCATCGTCACTCCTCTAATTCAAAATAGGAGTTTTCCACTTAATGAATATGTTTTCGTTCGAACTATGTATCTTTTAGGTAAGACCAATTAATACATCAAAGAACAAAATAGCTTGTACGAAAATTTGGACTATTCCTATTTTGATTTCTTGGCTTACCAGGTATGAATCGTCGTCGCATCTACGTATGTTGTACCCGTATTGCAAGATTTGGTCTCTTTTGTTAGGACAAGGATGTCTTATTCATGTACATAGAAATATTATAGACATTTGCTTAGGGTATGATCGTCATACATTTCATCGTTTTGGGGAAAATTGTCATACTCGATATTGGACTGCGATGCACAAGGCTCTGCGGGGATTCCAAGGGCGTGTGAGCAATAGAAGGTATCCGTAAAAATAAACAGGTGTTGCAGACCATCCGTCATTTCCAAAGATGACGAATATTTGTATGTTTGGAGTCTTTTTTTATATAATACACATTCTAAATATTAATAAATCGTATTAGGATGATTACATCTGCCTTTTACCGTTGGGACAAGGTACCCGTATCCTACCAGGGTCCAAATACAGTTTCTCTAGAGGCGAGAGTCATATTCCACGATGCATGGAACACCTGTGAAATAAAGTACTGATATTACACCATGTACAAATAATATGGAATTTCAAGTATTTAAATAACATCTGATCCAACTAAAAATGGGTGTTTTCCATACTTGGTATTATGACACATGTTATCACTGCAAACAACACCCCCATCAATCCACCCGGCTCACCAGCTGCTCTTGCACTGGTAGTCCAAGGCTGTTTAGCTGTGTGGCGCTGCATATTTCCACAGTTGCAGGTTAGGACAAGAGGTCCTGGTACGATACTTACCTGAACACTGCTGAAGCTCCCCACAGACCACTTCACCAGCACCGCATTTTAAAAGATAAGCACGCAGCCTTCTTTTCAGGTTGTAACTCTATACAATAGACAAATTGAATATTGCTATTGTCGCGAGACGCATTCTCTGTTCCTCTTCCAAGATAGTTCTAGAGTAGGAAGCAAACAAAGAGGCCATCATAAAACTGAAGGTTCCGCACCCTGGAGCATGGCCCGCCCCTTAGGGTTTATTATGGATTCATCACGCGAAGTCAAGAGTGTTTCGAGTCAAGTGAAAGGAGCAGCAAGCACCACTGCAAGCAGCATAGAAGAACAGGCAGAAATAAATAAAATGGTAGGATCTCAACCAGTTGCTAGCATTGGAACTGAAAGAATCTTGCCCACAGCTGTGGACAAGCAGGATACCAAAAGATCTGGAATAAAGACTTTAAAGTCTAGTAAGGCATCATCAGCCTCACGGTTGACGGATATTTTAAAATCAAGGAAGACCACGGAAAAGGAGTCCGATAAGATAATGGCACTCGATAAGAAACCTTCTTCAGTACGGAGGGTGATTCGTCGCCATTCGAGCTCATCATTGGAGACACCAAAGAAGCTATCAGATATTGTGGAAGATACTTCTCGAGAGCTATCCTCAGAGAAACGCCGTGGACTGTATCCAAGCATGATCCCTATGGGCATTACCCTTTCAGCGAATTCCCTAAAACCTAGTTGGAAGTCGTCATCATCAGCTACATCTGCGACATCATCAACTTCATCCGTGGCTTCAACCAAGCCCAAGAGAGCCTCAAGCAGTGCGTATGATTTGGACTTGTCTAGTTTCAAGTCTACCTCATCTGACCCAGGAAACTTAGATAAACAGAAGAAAAACAACCGAGTATCCCGTAATTGCACGTCTGATACGAACCTTATTAATTCTAGACTTAGTTCTCGTTGTTCCTCAGGGGGGAATCTATCCAATTATAATTCACGCTCTCGGTTGTCTGTCAGTTTGGTCCAACGCTCTTCTGGTCAAGGTGCCAAAGAACTTATAGAGAGAATCTGGAGCAAAATAGACCAATTTCAAAAGTGTACATCAGATGAAGAAGCCGCCACTTGTATCCCGTTTGATGAATGCAGTACCCTTGCCCATTTTGCCGAGGATGGATACTACCGAGTTGTCATTTCTGCTTCGAATGGTATCCAAGCCATCCTCCTTGCCATGACAACATTCCCCAATCACCTTGGTGTACAGAAGGCCTGCTGTACCGCTATTGGCAACCTTTGCCACAAGAATGGAGGTAACCAATTACTTGTGAGTAATACTGGCGGCATTGGAGCTATTCTCAACGCTATGGAAATTCACTCTAGCAGCATTGTAGTCCAATCCTTTGCGTGTGATGCTCTCTTCCATTTGAAACACCTCATGGTCTCCTTAGAAGAAGAAAATCTAACGAGAGCTGTCGAGTACATCACTAGAGCTAGAGCCATGTACTTAATGCCTGGATGTAAAGAACATGCGGAACAATTATTGGAGTTTTTGAACCGTTGAACTCACGAGTTGAAGCAAAAAGGAAACACGGAATAAGTATTATCTGAGTTTTTTTCGAAAATCAGTCTAAATTTGTCTCAAAAACAGAATATACTGACTTGGAGATTTTGCGTATGAATAGCTCTCCTATCGGTACATATATAAGCGATGTAAAAGAGATAGTTAGAAAAGATTGGAAACAAAAGAAAGTAGAGAAAATAGATTGGAACAGAAGTCTTTGACGTAATGTGGCACAAGAGGTAGTTGAACGATGAGATTAAATATGATTGATATATCTGTAGGAGTGGATTTTTTTGGAAATTAGTGTATTTGACAAAAGTACTTCCCGGATGTTAATCAAAATTGGTAACAAGTCTTATTGTGAACGTGAACGTTTGTGAAAATTAAGTGCTAAAAAAAAACGAATATAAATTATGGATGAGAACGCGTTGTCAACCCGGTTAGACTAGCTAGTTAGTTTAGAAGATCTTCTAGTTGTTTTTTGGGATGCTTCTAGTTCATTGTAGTCATATATTTATAGATTGAAACAAAAAAATATTAGTTCATAGTGCGACTGATGATGAATAAACGGCAAAGTCAATTATCCGTCGAGAAAGAACTTTACTTTTATTTCGACATGCAGGCATACAGATACTACTCGATGGCATGAAGAATTCATTATTATTTGAAGAGATGAAAATGATCGCATTAAGATCATCTTTCTCTGTAGTGAGTTCAAATGTAGTAATTATTTGAAGGAAATAATTATCACTTGGGGATCATTTCTCTGAGTCGTCGAACAATTCCTCCCTTTAGAGACCATTCCGTTGACTTGACGAACGAACTCTCTCTAGTACTTAGCGCTAGGACTAAAACATGATCACATTAAGATCGTTTTGTCTAATAGCTTTTCGGAGGATCTGATTTCTCGACTGTTTGTACGCTCGGTGTGCATATTAGTGTATTTTTTGTTCTATATTCTTGCCTTCAAAGGTCTGTTTTTCTTCTTTTAAACTCACGATGGAATACATTGTGGGTGGTCCCTGGATGAATGTTCACCTTACTTATAGCAGTGTACGCAGATGCTACCATAGTAACCCAGTTGGAAACATGGAGAGCAGCTCCTGCATCTTGCCAAGTATCAGTCTCTTTATCATAGATACTATTGATGCCTTTATGGACAAAGTCAGTTTGTCTACTAAACTCAATTGTAATTTTCTGTAATTTCTTTTCGTCCTCAATGCTATACCGATGACCATGATAATACGATGGACGGCGTGTCTTGGAGATGCGTTGAAGTAAGGAGGAAAGGTAGAAAATATGATGGTACATTTCACCTCCTACCTTTCCACTAAAATTATCAAGACGAGATAGCACTTGAGCCCTCTCGTGGTCATCACGTTCCTTCTTTTCTTGTCTTTTCTTCCTTTCATATTTGGTATATTCATCAAGGGCATTTACAATCGTACTAGCCATAATACTTCCACGTTCCTGCTTCTTACTGTGGGCAAGTGAGCTGTCGTACAAAGTTTCACGAATAGACCAGTGAGGCATTAGCCACGTAGTGGCACGCCGTACATATTCTCTATCATGTTCCCAAGGACGATGAGTAGGACGAGAACTGTATCCAGTACGACCTCCGGTACTTTTACTGAGCTTGATAATGTCAGGGGTGTAGATTTCAATAAGTTTGTCACTGGGGACATACTTACGAAGCATTGTTGCAATCCTATCACATCGGAAGATGCGTTTGTTGCGACACCTTTCATGAGCGTAGACACCAAAATCCTTGTCGGTGCCTTTCCCTTGAGCTGAATATTTGCAACCGCAGAGCTGTAGAAAAAAGTATAGTACACGAGTAGAGTCTTTTAGAGACGAATAATTGCTTCAAACACGGGAAATATTTATCTGAACGACATTTTTGAAATACTTACGCAACAACGAGGTTCTTTGATACATGCCAACACAAGTCTGTTTTTTACACGAATTCTATCGACACCAACCTTGTCCTGAGACAATTTGGACGTTCGTTCCCTCCAATCCTCCGGAGAAAGATCATCATCAACAAAGTTTTTGAATTCTTTATTCACTTCTCGAAATGTTAGAAGTAAATCTATCGGAGCATAATCGATGATTTCGTGTACGATCTCTGGTGGAAGTCGAATATTATCACAACTTGTATCTTCGTTCGATTCTACTTTAGAAGAAGAAAGGGTGAACGAAATGGTTGATTCTTTCATGGTTTGCACATCCAATGGGATCAATGAAGCTACTGCACTAAGATAACGGCAAATGAAGAGTCTTTCGTGATTCCATACGTGATGTAAAGATGCACAAACCTGGGAACGAGACGATGAACAATAAAAAAGCAAACACGCCAAGAATATGCGATCACGGTCTCTAGAGATTGTATTGTAGAATATAAACGGTCCCAGTCTCTCTCTGTATCTTGTGTCCCAATTCGCTTACTGAGGGAGTATGTCACTTAAATATTGTGCGACTTTCACCTTTGTTGCCATTCCATCCGGGAAACCCTTTCCCGTCTATGGAATGGAATGATATCCTGTTGTGTTTTCATGGGTCCCAATAAACAGTTTTTAGCATGTCCCACTTTTTTTGAAACTTTGTGTATGGCATGTGCGCAGTGTCTTTTTTACGTGTCTTCAGTACTTGAGCAACGTTCCAGAAGGGAAAAAAAAATTTCTCCTATTTAACTACAGAAACTTTTTGGTCTGGTCTCCAACGCGTTTCTCCGTACTTGTCGGTCCTACATGCGATACATTTCTGTAGATGACCGAGACTCCGTGACTACATACGAACCTGGGAAACTGTAGACTGCAAGACGACTTTTTTTTTAAAATTTAGAATTTCACACGATCGCTCTTCACAAAATACCGATGAAGGTCAGGGTTGTTGATGTGCGAATAAACTAGAGAGGGTCCTCCACATGGCGATCGTGCAAAAAAATATGATCATTCCATAGTTTCCATAAAAAGAGACAAACATCACCTGAAAAACTAGACAAAGATGTGGGTACCCTAAATTTATCTTTCCATGTAGATGTAGATTCACAATTTTCACACGATTACCTTGTCACTCCGGAGATAGGACAATCGTGCAGAAAAGAATACTTCGTAGGAAGGATTCTAGACAACAAAAAGTGTGGTTGGAAATTGGATATTTGGAACACTGCAAACTCTTCTGTTAAAATAATAATAACAGTGTAGTAACTGCAAAGCAATTCTTCAAGTTCTGATGGATATTTCAAACAAGCTTCATTTCGTACGATTGATTTGGATTGCATCATCAGAAGAATTGGTCATGTGAATACCGGATTGGCTTTCATTTAGAAAAGAGTATGATAACAAACGAGGACGAATATGTCAATGGGAAGCATGAGTCTGAGTTCACGCTTGAACGTATCTATCACTCTAGCTCTAGAGAGTAGGAGATTACGCCACATTTTTAAAAACTAAAATTTAATATGTTGGTTTGGGTTGTGTTTCTCTGATGTGTTTCATACCATGTGGTACGATTATTGTTTCACCGTTGCTTTAATAAAAATTCTGTCATTTTCGTCATACCTTCTTTGGTTGTCTTAATCATTTTTCGTCGTTCTGCATATTCTTCTTCCAATGTCAATTTGTTTTTATTAGAATGATATGCCGTCGCTTGTAAATCAACAAAGTCCTCCTCGTCGTCTTCACTACCTTGAGAACGTTCACGTTTTTTATCGTCTAATTTTTGTGATAAATCCTTTCCATCACGCTTTAGTTGTTCTAATCCCTCCTTACCTACCATCATGGCAGTCACAGAATCGTGAACATGATTCCTACTTTGAAAGTTTGGATGATTTGTGGATACATCTTGTAAGACTTTGTTGGTAACTTTGACAGATTGATTTACATTCGATAAGGAATCTAATTGTTTCATGACCTTTGTGTGATGACGACGTAATTGTCTTAATTTTTCACGAAGCTCTTGTGTTTCTTGATTAATCTTTTGTAACTCTCCCTTGCGCGGTATTTCATCCTTGCTGGGATACTTGTACTGAGAAGCATCAACATCATTCTTTTTCTTGTTTTCCTTTTCATTCTCTTTTGTATCTTGAATAGTAGGTATTGTTTTGGATATAAAAGCTTCCATAATGTTACGTCGTCTTGTAGGTGGAAAGTTTTGAATGGAGAAAATATTTCGTGTTGCATAGGCTTCTACGATATCCACATTTTTAAAATATGCCTTTCGTAATAATTTCATTAATTTTTCATCTCCACCTTCTTCTTGTTCTGTGATGTTGCTGCTGCTGTTGGGAAGTGGTGCCTTGGGAAGAAGTGGTAAGGATGCTACACCATCCATCAAGGCATTATCAATCCTATCAGACAATTCACTCATCACATCAAAGGGTGCAGATCCAAAAAGAACTGTACTTTCATCAGCACTTTTCGCAGCAGTATTATTGTCATCAGTAGAATCATTTGTTGTTACTGCTGCTGTAGAGGAACTATTTTCGTTATTGTTACTGGTGCTGTCATTACTATCCGTATTGGAATCGGCAATACCGGTAGTCTTCTCTTCTGCCATCATGGTGCTCATCAGTTCTGCTCAGGAGGTTCCAAAAAGTTCGTTGTCGTGTCGTCGGTGGCTTTCAAAAGAGCATAAAAAGTCAACCGCGCCACTTTTTTCTTCAACGATGAATGTCCAGACTACGTTCATTTTACGTTCACAATTCCAATAGTAGGGAACAATTCAAAAATTCAATGGCTAATGTCTGTCAATGGTACGAATGTCAAAAATTGGGATGCTAGTCAACAATTCAGTCGATTGAGTCGAATCCCATCTCTGAAAAATAGTTATTGCCCAAGTTGCCCAGGCAAGGCAGGAAGGGCAAGATCCTAAAGAAATTTCAGCCAATCACGCTATGAAATTGCCCAGGTGGGGTTCTTATTCTTATGGTACAATTGCAAGTAGAATTCTACGGGGGATATCCGGATGTGCACATGCATGAATCTAGACATTAGAATGACTGCTTGTTTTGGAAGAAGGAGTGTCCAAAACGGATCGAAGATCTTTTTCTCTCCTCCCAAACCTCCGAATGCTGCTAGTCGCACTTTTCACTCTGTTGTCACAGCTAATCTAGAGCAACATAATTAACAATAGCAAAGCCGTTTACAGTGTTACACGGATCAACCACAAAGAGGTAAGCAGTCCATGATACACAAGATGATATCTTTCTTTGAACAGAATATGGATGAAATGAATGGAAAAAGATTGTTGATAGGATTGCAGATATTCCGATCCAAGCCAGGTCTTGGATGAAATTGCATCTTGATCTTTCCAAAAGTCCAATCTTACCCTAATTTCTTCTCTCTTTTTTTTTTGGTCGCGATTTCTATTTTTTTAAAATCTTGGTTGTAATTTATCCATTCCTACAAAAATATCCAACTTTATTATCATAAAAACAATAAAGATATTTTATTTTTTAAATACAAAGACAAGACCAAGATGAGTTGTGATATTGGACTTTGGGGTTTGGCTGTTATGGGTCAAAACTTTGCTTTGAATATGGCAAGTCATGGATTCAAAGTTTGCGTTGGTAATCGGTCACCTGCCAAGGTAACTACCACCGTCGAACGTGCCAAGGTTGAGGGTGATTTACCCCTGGTAGGGTCGACTGGAGTGGAAGATTTTTGTGCTCAACTTTCGACACCACGTAAAATTGTTATTTTAGTACAAGCTGGTAAGCCTGTCGATGAAACCATTGCCAAACTTAGTGAATTCTTGGAGGCAGGTGATATTATTATTGATGGTGGTAATGAATGGTTTCCCAACACCATTCGCCGTGGTGAAGAATTAGAACCCAAGGGTATTCATTTTATTGGTATGGGTATTTCCGGTGGTGAAGAAGGTGCCCGTAACGGACCTTCCCTCATGCCTGGTGGACCCAAGGAAGCCTATGATGCCATTGAACCCATCATTACAAAATGTGCTGCACATGTTGGTGATAATGAGGCCTGTACAGGGTATTGTGGACCACTTGGTGCAGGTAATTATGTCAAGATGGTTCATAATGGTATTGAATATGGTGATATGCAACTTATTTCAGAAGTTTACGATATTATGCGCAAGGTATTGAAAATGTCCAATGATGAAATGGCAAAGACATTTGAACAATGGAATAGCACTGAATTAAATTCATACCTTATTGAAATCACCTACAAGATTTTAGCCAAAAAGGATGATGATGGAGTTCACGTCGTGGACTACATTTTAGACAAGACTGGTATGAAGGGTACTGGACGTTGGACTGTCCAAGAAGCTGCAGAACAATCTGTAGCTGCCCCTACGATTGCTGCCTCCTTGGATACACGATACATTTCTGGACGCAAGGATGAACGTGTCAAGGCAGCCACCATTTTGGAAGGACCTATCCAACTCCCCACGGTCGACAAAGATCAAGTACTTGCTGATCTTAAAAATGCCTTGTACTGTTCCAAGATTTGTTCCTACGCACAGGGTATGAACATCATCAGGGCAGCATCCGATAAGAAGGAATGGGGTGTTGATTTAGCCCAATGTGCCTTGATGTGGCGTGGTGGATGCATTATCCGTGCTGACCTTTTGGGTAAGATTCAAAATGCCTTTACCACTAATCCTGACTTACCCAACTTGATGGTTGATCCTGCCTTTGCTGCAGAATTGAACAGTCGTCATATGGCATGGCGTCGTATTGTTGGCTTGGGTGTTGCCTCAGGTATTGGTTGTCCTACACTTTGTACATCCTTGACGTACTACGATCAATACCGTCGTGAATCCTTGGCTGCCAATTTAGTCCAAGCTCAACGTGATTTTTTTGGTGGTCACACCTACGAACGTGTTGACAAACCAGGAACCTTCCATACAGCCTGGACTGATGCCCATAAAGACATTGGTGATTTGAGTGGCCGTACTGCAGGTAATGTGTAAATCAAGGGAGAGGAGAGATATGATATGATATGATATGACATGATATGATATGGAGGAGGTTTGATGTTAGATGGAGAAAGCGTTTGGTGTTTGGTGTTTCGATAACTCTTAGCGACTAGGATTTAGAGTGCATCTGGTGGGTTGTTCAACAATGAAAGCACACGCATATTTATTTTTTGTTTGCTCATAGCTTGAAAAGCAAAATGAGACACACAATTCACTGAGTGTCTCTTCTTTAAAAGTAATACATATCACTTTATATTTGTATTTTTCAAGCTTCTACAGGCAATGCCAATCAACTTGCATACTTTTTTACTCGAGCTATCAAGTAAGTCTTGTCAATCATTGTTGTTAAACGAATCCTTGTAATGTCAGTCAAAAAGAGTGTTGGTTACCATCTCCATCAAATGGTTTGTGAATTTGGACAAGGAAACATCCTCCAGAAAGTGCAAATTTCTACCATTAAAAAGTCCTAGTTCTTCCTCCGTTGTGCTTTAGCAATGTAAATGATCTTGCAATACAATAAACAGGTAGGAAGACAGTTACACTTTAGTCTACTGCTACCTTTTGTATGAGTCTAATGAAATTAAAAGAGAAGATCCTCTAGAATCCTAAACAAAATAATGCGATCGGAACAGTTTCTTCTCCTTCAACGTTCGGGTACGGTTGTCCTGCAGACCATAAATGGTAAAGGTTTCTTCTCAACTTTTCAGGAGGATGCACAAACAACATCAACACTATGTTGTGTGGTCTACAACTGTTGGAACATTATGACCTTCATTCATTCACTCCACCGTCTCTTCAAACTGGTATCAAGACAATAATGATTTCAAGACAAAAATGATTTCCTCAAAAGTTGCTCAAGTGACGATTATATTAGTCTTGCTTGTGATATCAGTGGAGAAAGGATTGGTAAACTCTCTATCATCCGCGGGAACCGTGCTAACACAGACCATCAAAAATCTGAATTCCATCGTGTCGCACATACAAAATCCTGAGTTGTATTCTCCATCCTGGGCAAATCAGATTGAATTCCATGGGACGTCCAACGAAATTATTGCCAAATGTGACGTATCCGGCGGAGAACTAGTCACGCTTTATCCGATCAAATCCATTTTTATAGGAAAGGCTAAGGAAGGTCAAATATCTGATCAAAGTCTGTTGTCCAAGCGTGTGGACTTACTGGAAAAGGAACGATATCCTTATCCTCATTTACGCATATGATCAGAACCATTGTATATTCATTCAGAGAAGAATGTAGCTCATGACGGATGGCATGGAAATATCATTCCGTCAGCTTCCAACGAACAAGAAGATGAACAACAAAGTAATTGTAGGTTTTTACCATTGCCAGGTTTTGCACCTGTCTGTGGCATGGTTGCCACGAAATCCATTGCAAAAGGGGAGAGGATCCTTTTATCAAGATCGAATAGAAATCAAGATGAGTCGATGTCTATAGATACATCAAAATTGTATAAATTGACAAACAATATTGCAAAAGAATATGCACATGAGCTAGGGGACTTGATGCCATACCTTCAAATGGCATATAGTCACATTGGCAAGCTTGACAAGAGTGAAACTATGAAGGATCGGCGGATATATCATACAATCAATGGCAACTATCCCAATCTCCAGAAAATTTATTCCAATCCTGATATTTATACAGTTGCAAATTTTCTGAGTCAAGATGAATGCGATAGGATCATTGGCAAGGCTCAATTGAACATCCAACCATGTCTTGTAAAAAATGAGGAAACAGGTGTAGTGGAAGAGGATCCATCTCGAACGAGCACAAATGCGAATATCCCACGAGGTGAAGTTCCATCAATTACCAAAAAAATATTGGAATTGGGAAATTGTGTGGAAGAGCAGCTTGAAATATTCCAAGTGCTAAACTACAAGAGAGGGCAGGAGTTCAAACCGCATACAGATGGCTTTGATGGGGCTACGACCGCTTAAGGATTTCAAGACTCTGGAAGGGTCGCTACTGTGTTTTGTTACTTGAATGATGTACAATCAGGCGGAACAACATTATTTACTAAACTTGGATTGGATATTGAACCTAAAAGAGGGATGGCTGTCGTTCATTTTCCAATGAGCTTGGATTTGGTGGAAGATGAAATGACAGAACATCAAGGTAGTGTCGCAATGGATGAAAAATGGATTTTGACTACTTGGATCTGGAAACACCTGAAAGCTGACTATCGGTATTCGGAAGAGAACGTTGCCGCTTTGAGCCATGACATCGTTTAAATTAATCGCATGGTGCGTTTGTCACCAACTACAAAGTTGCCAACTACAAACAATTTCTGTAGCATTCATTACTCCATATGACTCATATGTTTTGTGTTCTACGAAATTTGGGA
The DNA here is from genome assembly GCA_014885115.2 of Asterionellopsis glacialis. Taxonomy (NCBI): domain Eukaryota; phylum Bacillariophyta; class Plagiogrammaphyceae; order Rhaphoneidales; family Asterionellopsidaceae; genus Asterionellopsis; species Asterionellopsis glacialis. The sequence goes on along the minus strand of WKLE02001195.1, from coordinate 12,565 downwards.
TTGATTCATGTTTGTTTCTGTCGCTCTAGACTCACAGCACGAGCGAGAGCGAGAGAGAAGAAGAAAAGCGACCGAAACAAGTTAGATACATTCGTTAATAATACTCCTTGTCACGGCCAAATCACCCAAGAAATTCCAGAGTTTCGAAACTCAATCTATTAACAAACTTGATAATGTAAGGTTCCTCTCTAAAGCTACTGTAAATTATAATTAAGAGTTTGCATCTACCAAACGGTGAGACAGATCCAAGTGCTATTCCCGTTTCTTCCTAAAAGAATATGGACCATGGTTGTTGACGACTGCGTCCTTTTGTCTACATCGTGTCTCCTCAAACCATCTCGAACTTCCATGAATGCAGTGATAAACGGAGTTTACCGTCCCTTGGTACGAGGATTACTTTTTACCATATAGTCAGCCTTTTCATAAGGTCCATTTTCATTTTCCCAGGCTTCACATTCGTCACTAAATTCATTCATTTCGCAAGGATTTATAGCACCATATTGTTGTCCACCAGGATAACTAATGATACGCAAACTTTCAAAGTCAAGTGGTCCAATTCCATTATCATATTTAGATACGTCCTGTGAAACAGAGGTACAAGAGAGGAATAAGTCAAAAGTGTGATAAGATATTGTGCACATGTTTGTATGAAATTTAGAACGCGCACAGCCTTGTCCATGAAAACTTTATCTCCTCTTTTCAATAATACCACCAAAAGAAAGAACGTACCTTTTCCACTGGAACAGCTGCTACAAAATCAAATATAACTTTCTTGTCTGTGGTAGTGACCTTTTCGATAATAGCAAATTGTCCAGCATCGGTACTTAAATCAGGATTATTGGCCAAGACAGAATCACCTGTGTTTCCGTCCTTCACAAACCCGTACACACCAACCTTATCCAACTCCTTTGGTGAATTTTCTTTCAAATCGGCTTCGACAGTAACACACAATCCACGCATACCCTTCATAGCCTTTTCACCAGGAATAGGACGATCCTTAGGACAAGGTGCTGCCGAGTACTTTGGGTTGGTTAAATCAACCCTGACAGGTCCCACGGCCTCTGCTGGTTGTGGTGGTGTAGCAAGTCCAAATGCAATTGTTGCAGCAGCAGTAGCAGCGGATGTACTCAAGAAGGAACGGCGAGATGCTACAGAAGTTGAATCTTCACCGTTAGTATTGGTGGTGGTTGCTGCCAAACTAGTGGTGGTGGTTGTTTTGGCGAATGAAGCAGTAGAGAAAGCACTGCTAGTGGCAACACATGCCGACAAAAAGTAAATTGCTGCTTTCATTGTTTTATTTGTTTTCTAAATATTGGAACCAGTAAAGATGTAGCTCTTAGTAACCGGGCTTGAATGTTGTATGGTTGAATATCTGCAATGTGATGTGAATCTCTCCGATGAACAAGTTACGAACTGTTTTCACGTACGGAATGCAATGGGGTGCTGTGAGTTGTCACTTTTGTCTTATGTGTCCTGTGTCATGTCACCATTGTGAATCACACAATATCTTTTTCTCTCTTCCACAACGAAGATCACTGACGTGCTCTTGTCATGCGCGATCTGCGCAAAAGACATGTTTCTTACACTCCTCAAGGTGTAATTATTTACGTTAGAACGTCAAGAAGTTCTTTTTCTGCCTGGCCGTGTCCCCGTCAGCCAGTCATTCTCGTCCGTCTCACAGTGTTGCGTTTCCAAACGACAGAACATTTTCCTCTCGCAGTTTTTTTTTTCCGCCATTGCGGGACCTGGACAAGCGTTCTTGTTGCACATCTCACTGGCTTTGTTCTGTTGTGTCTATCAAAGACCATAGTGTTATATTAGATTGGAAATCACCCAAAGCAGATAACATTTCAAACAGCACAATGTCAGAAAGTAGAAGAAGAGGAGGCGATGATGGGCAGTATCGTCGACGAAAAGCTATTGGTGTGGAAGAATTTGCTACTGGGAAAAAGAAGGGTGTGACACGAGCAATCCATGCATACAATGAACGGAAAGAAAAGAAAGTAGTTGAAAAATCAAAACTATTACGTCAATATCAAAAAGCTATGAAAAAAGAAGGATACGAACCAGGAAGAGGTGCTAGTCGGAAACGTTATGCTCGTTCAGATAATGATGATGATAATGTTGACCAAGAAAAGAACGATCCACAAGAAAGAAGAAGAAAGAAATTGAAGAAATCAGATCCATTAGCCAAATCACGAGAAAGGGCAGAAGAAATGAAGCAAGAGAAACAACGTGCACATCAAGAAAAACTAGACAAACAGAAACAAAAAGAAGCACAGCTCCAAAAGAGAAAGATCCGTGCCAAGAATATGTCTAAACGTACACGGAAGGGACAACCACTCATGAAGAATCAAATTACTTCGATTTTAGAAAAACTTGAACAACAATTTTGATGAAATCTGAAAAGAGGAATACATGAAATTGTACATTCCTATCGACTGCTTCTTTCTTATTTGAAATCTACGACGTGTAGTGCCTCATCGCCTACAAACAATAAATATTATGTAAGATGCCTGCACTAAAATTATTTGACGTTCCAATATTAACTTACTTGAGAAGATCTCATTATTAGAATAGATGTCAGTAACTCCTATTATAAGTGGACTTCTTTTTTTTGGAAACACTTACTAGCAAGTGTTAATCACTCTAACTAAGACACACCTTCATCTCGACAACATCACCTATACTAGCAGTAGCTGCAGCAGCAGCATCCATTTGTTCTTGAAGTGATTTAATTTGAAATAATGATTTCAGATCACTGCTGCTGCTGCTGCTGCTGCCTTTGGTGGTGATGTAATTTTACGATGTTCCGATGCTAGAGTATGGTAGGATACAACCACCACATCTAAATCGTTGGCTTGAATACGTTCACGGATGGTATGACGATCATTGGTACTTGTACCCGAATAGACAGCGTGTCGAAGAACATCTTTTTTAATGTGTGCATCAATTTGTGTTATCCAATTCGGTGCTACAGATACAGGACATACAATCAAGGTACATGTAGGAGATGAAGATGGTTCTCGTGCCTTTTTCGTAGTAGTGTTGGTAGTTTTGCGGTTGCGGTTGGAGTACAAGTACTTGTTTTCTCATCCTTCACAGTACTGTCACACGTGCTAGGACTACTACCACTAGGCCTAAAATGTTCAGAACGAATTGTTCCATTTTGAATTCCATCCCAACCATGAGTACCAAGCTCTTCTTTTTTACCAATGTGATCCAAACCTGCATTCTCTAAAATGAACGTAATCTATCGATTTTGATTTTTCTCGTATCACCCTTTGTTGTCGGGACGATGGCTTCAGTTACGGTTGTAGTAGAAGTGGTTTCATCTTTTTCATTCTTGGTTGACATTTCACTTCTGTTTCGATGACATGATTTGGAAGAATCTCATTATTATTTTTTGTGCAACGACAATGTCTTTGCGACTATACTAAAATTAATGCTAAAAGATTCATGCATGAGATTCAGGATTATAGTTCATACATCAATATTTTATGTTAATACTTTTAGGAAATAAAACTAAGCCATCACATGATTGTCACATTTTTCTCGTTTTTTCTCTCTCTCTTGCCATTTTCTTTCTTTTTCTCTCTTGCAATTTTCTTTCTTTTTCAATTTCTAGAATAATAAAGAAATAAAAAGGAATAAGAGAAACATTATGAAAGTATTGTATAAGTGCACAATGATTATATGAAAGTAGCAACGCTGACCTTCTTTCAATTTTCCGAAAGAAACATCAAATTTATCAAAATGGTGATGATGTATACTGTAGTTTGTGAATATCCAGCATCGTCATGATAGTATGTATATAATATAAAAGGAAGTCACCAGTAGTTACAGTACCCTCATTTCTATTCTTCTTTTTATACATGCACAGTACTTACTGGTGTTTGGGTGTTGGTCCAGAAACTTCATTATTTGCAGCTATACCCAACTGGGTTAAGGAATGAAGATCTTGATTCAAATTGTTTAAACTACCAAGTGCAAAGGGTGATTCACGATTCACCGAGGGATCCAAATAAATCACCTTTTCCACACCCTTATTACTGTCCACCACCATATCCGAATAGATACGAAGCAATGCCTCTTGCTGTCCTAAACCTGTACGACTGAGCATTTCCGCACGTTCTGCTTCAGCCTTGGCCTTGAGTTTAATAGCTTCAGCTTCGGCCTTGGCGGTAAGTAAAATAGCCTCCGCTTCGGCTTCTGCCTTGGCTCGGGCCTTGATACGTAAGGATTCCGCTTCTGCATTAGAGGCATCAATCTTTCTCTGATTGGCAGCATCTTCTTGAGTTTTCAGTGCCGATGCCTCGGCTTCGGCAGCAATGTTCTTCACTTCGGCGGCTGTACGTTCCGTTTGGGTAGAAATCAAACTTTTACCCTCTAGATTGGCCATTTCATTCTCAATTTGTGCTGTTGTCAAGGCATGTTTTGAAATTTGATCTGCCAAGTCATTGTCCATAATTTTAAAGGATTCGATACGGATATTGGCAATGTCTACACCGTACCGTTGCATAAAGTCATCGTGTAATTTAACCATAAATTCATCATGAGCCTTTTCAAAAAATATAGCCATGGGTGCACTGGGAGCTACAGCATCATCATAGTCACCAATGAAGCCACTACCACCATTCTGTTGTTGCTGGGGTGGCGAAAGGACAGAGAGACCACCCTCACCCGATCCAGCACTTACTGTTTTAGATTGAGCAATCTCATTCAAGGCTGTAGAACGGATAATGTTGGTGAGTGTTGCAATCGCCGTTTCACTAACAAGATCTTCTAATTCATCTGTCTCAATTTTATTTATACATTTTTCTGGATCTTCAATGGAATAAAAGACATCAGCTCGCAACCCAACTTTTACAAGATCTTTCGTTTCACATATAGTAAGATCTGCATCTTGATTGACGGTTTCAAAGGGAATGGTGGTATCAGAACCTGCAATCTCATTACCCATAATGTCACGTACAGAACCTTTCATATTATTCTTCATCATGTTTGCCCTATTATGTTTTTCAGCTGCACCCAACGTAGCCAGACGGATAGACTTTTGTTGAGTGGATAGGAATCGATGAAAAATGTGGGTACTACTCGTAATGATATGTCGTCCGTTTTTCAATATTTTGAGAATACCCTCATCGTAGGTTACTCCAACTTGTCCGGTATGGACAAGAATTACTTTTCTTGCTCCAAGTTGGATAAGACGTTCTTCAGCATTCTTAAAGTCGACAAAGGAAAAGTCAGGACTATCAAATTCGTATAGTCCTGGTTTGTCAATAAAGACAGGATCACTCTCTTTCCATGCCAATGCAATTTCTCCAAGTGTCACGCGTAAAATAGTAATGGTTCCATGAACAATCACGTTGTTATTAATGATATCCACCATACCACTGTATTGTACATCTGTCGATTCTACAAGATGATCTCCTTCACCAAGCAAACGGGGTTTCGTGTCTTGAAAGAGTTTGGCAACTTTACCCTTGGAGACAGAAATACGATGAATGGTACCATGTTCAATGTATTCTTCACTACATTTCACAAAGCCTTCTGACTTGAACAGATGTGATGCAATGTAGTGCTCTCCCTGTTCCAAAAGACGAGGGACTAAGGTCTTGACTCCATTTTGCATAACTTCAACCCAAACCTTGCCAAAGTATCCTCGTGAAACACGGAGATAATTGTACTTTCCATGCTTGAAGTAATTTTTTTCTGCGTACTTGACTGTACCAGTAAGTTCAACCGTTCCAGAGTTAAAAACATGAGTGCCAACATCTAGTAATGTTGGTTTGCCCTGCTCTTGAGCAAGTCCAACAGATCCTGGTGGGACCCTCACAATCAAAACTTTGGAGTCTTCTGGAGCAATGAGATCACTGTTCAGGGAAACATTGCGTTTCGTCCAGTATGCCTTCATTGACTTGAGCCACCATCTTCCTTCAGTGACGGCGTATGTCTTTCCATCCTTTTTGTAGAATGAAATGCATCCCGGATTCACGACATGTCCCAAAATACCTGGAGCTTTGACTTGAGAAGTTCTTCTCTTTGCCAAGGAAACCGCTTGTTTCATAACTTCTGACTTTTTGGAATCGTATACATCTGGTGGGACTGCTTCCAGGTGTTGTTGTGTCTCTAGGGACCTTTTTTGGATCTCTTCTTCGAACAATCCTTCGGCCTCGGGATTGGTTAAGATATTCACCATATCAGCAATAGTTTTAGGTACCTTCTGATCTACGTTGGGTGGCTTGAGTGGTAACTTTTCAAGGTACCCCACACAGTCGTGAAGAGTTTGAGGAAGAGAAGCCGAGTTTAATGGACTATCAGTTTTCTCTACCAAAGTAAGCTTACTGAAATCGAACAAATCGATATCTTCTTCAACCGCCTTTCTTGCCTCTTGAGGTAGGTAAACATCCGACATGGTGTATGTAACTAAGTTGCGCAATATTTTTTTAATTCTCTTTTCAATATGTGTCTGGAACAATCTTCTCTCTGAGAACTGCAATGAAAAAGATGTGGGCTTCTTGTTTGTCAGGTGATGTATCCCTTTCGATGTGCCTCATGTGGGAAGACACGATTGATCAATACAAACATCATAAAACAAATCAAAAATTCGAATATTTTTTTAGTATACAGTATTATCAACGTTATCCCTACGGAGTCCTACCTACGACTTGAAATTACGCGGTTTAAAATATAAAAATAAAGATCAATTAAAAATGTACGTACCAGTTACAGTATTTTCACAACGACGTGTCCCGGAAGTGTCACGATTGAAACATATCCGGATACCGAACGGTATTGCACATGATCATCATGAAACCAACTTCACAAGATATCCTTTTTTGGATGCAGAAGTTTGGGCTCCGGGAAAATACGGATGTCATAATACAGAATATAAAAATAATATAAAAATTATAATAAATCCAAAAACGGCTCTACAACTTTCAAAGATTACTGTACATTACTTTGTATATTCCGAAAATTTTCTACTATGGTATTTTTAATTTCTGCGGGGGGGTTGGATTTCTAGAAATCCTTTTTAGACATCCATAATTATTTAGGGCTTATTTAACGGGGCTTCGGAAGAAAGTATTTCTTGATTTTTCCACAATCAAATTTGAAATTTTAACATTGTCATGAATACTACCTGACATCCGTATTTTCCCGCAGTCCCCATACTGATACCGCAGTATTTGTTCTGGAATTCTACTACATGTAGAATTTTGTGAAGATACATCGTATGGGAATTACCGTAATGGAGAGAAGACTTTTGATACAATTCTTGGGTCTTCTGCTTTAAAAAAGGCTCTAGAGACGTACAAAGTCTCCAATCTATTTTATGCCTTTATTTTGTCCACACCGAGACTGTTGGTCGAGTCCTCCTGTACGGAGTACTTTATAAGGAGATGCTTACAAGTAAATACTTCTAGGGGCTCTCTAATTTACAAGGAACCTAGGCATATCTTTGCTTAAAATATCTCCAAGGAAATTGGGACTAGACTAAAAACTGTAGCTAGCAGTCTCTTTCGCCATCTAAGGTTATCTTTGCATACAGTACTATAGGATTCTATTATAAGGATAGTTTGGAGAGGGTAAGCATGCACTTTAGAGGTCCTACCCTCGGTCCAACAGTAGTCTAGAGTCCTAAAAAATTCTTTCTATTCTATATCGTAGGACTAGAATTGGTCTCTCTCTGTGTGTGTCTCTTTCTCGATCCTAACATCTTCTGGTAGGACCCAGTCTAGGACCTACTCCTAAGGACTATTTTCTTGTCCTCTCTAGAGCATGGCACTGAACGTATCGAACTGCATCTTTCGCATAGATCTTGATTTCGAATTTTACTTCATTAGATCTAGAGTTAAAAATATCTAATCGATGTCAGTTCTTGCAACATACGTACTGGAAAACAATCTACCAAGAGGTACAGATTCGTACCTCTTATACGAGAATGGATACTTACCTGGTACTCTAGGTCCCATTATTGGTTCAGTATTGTATCTAGTACAAAGGACAGAAAAACAAACGGTGAAGGCCCCCCTTGTATTTACCTGGTACAGTAGAGGTGTTCACGAGTGAGTATCTACTCTGGATTTTGAGTTTGTTCCTTTCATATTATTTATTCGTACAAATATACAAGATCTTAGTACCAGGTAGGCTAGATAGTAAAGTCCAAGAGGTACTAACTATGTGCAGTACCCAAGTAAAATTATTAAGCTAGATGAATATTTTTGAAATGTAAAATCTAACGGATGGGATTTATACAAAAAAGTATCGGTCTCTTCGTATTAGTATTCAATGTAAATTCGACATTTACCGGTCGTCTTGGAGCGAAATCGGCGATATCGACGTATATATATCTGAAGATACTACAATGGAGTCGGCGGCACATCTTCATTTTGTTTTCTGATTTCATGTCAGCAAGGCTGGCTTTTTCTCACTGTCCTAGTTTGGCGTGTTTTTAATATTTGTAGACTACACTCCAACGCAGGGCTTGTCATGCTGAAAGACCGAGACCACACATAAAACAACATACAAAAAACAGGAGTGACTTCATCACCGGACGGCTCACTGCCTCAAGCACTACGAACAAACGTGTCACTAGCAGCTTCAAAATAAAAAAGTAAGCCTGCCAATACACCTTACCGCTCTCCAGTCTACTTGCTGGCCGGGGTCATAGTAAATAGTAGTGATCGCTGTTGCGCCAGGCAATCAGAGCACAAGAGAGAAAGAACCAAGAGGTAGAAAATGGCGTCCGAATCATCGGCAGTTGTGATTCCTCCTGAATCACCGCAACCAGTTCAGTCATTCTCGTCTTTTGACAAGAATGAGGATCTCGAAAAACAGAAGGAAATGGAGCAAGACGACACATCGACGACGCGCATTGTGACCCCGTCCAGCGTTGAATCAGAAGTGCCAGTAAATAGCACCTCACCACCCATGTCCCCGACGGAAGCGTATGCCAGACATATTCAGTCCACCAGTGCCAGTTCTCAAGCATCGGCACGCAAGGCGGAACTCGAAGAATTACGAAGTAGAAATTTGGCAAAGAATCGGAAAAAGGGCATTCATGAAAATGCCGATCATGTACCATTTTCCTCGACTGAAATAGAGTCTTTTTTTCTGGAACAAAAGAAACAGGGACAAGAATGGAAAAAGAAACAACGTGAAACCTACGAAAGTTTACACAGCTATAGAAATGATGAAATCCAAGCACATCCTGGAGAAAAGAAGTTTTATTTCAGGGACATTCCCGATAGTACTCAAGGGGGAGCTTACACGACGTTATCCGAACTTGACAGATTCTTCCAACAGCAACGAGCAGTACATAAGCATCAGCGAAAGCAACATCAAGATTCGTTAAATTATTTACGCAGTTACAGACAACCCCATAAGGCTGGCGATGGTGAAAATGAAACATCCTCTGATGTGGGCTCAGATGCGATGCTTGGTGGATCCCCCGTGGATGTAATGTTTGGTGACATTGTAGCACGAATGCGTGCTAATTTATTGGAGGCGAGGACATGTCCCTTACCAGAATCACCTCCATCCGAACCATGTTTGGAGCTTGCTACAGAAAATGAAACGAAAGAAATTCCTCTATACAATTCTTCTTCCGAGAATGTGTTGGAAGAGGTAGCGGTGATTGAGGAGTCCCCAGAGAAAGAGATAGAAGAAATGACTGAGCCTGTAGAAGAGGTAGTGCAAGAAACGAATTCAAGCGACGCGGAGGAGGACAAAGTCAAAGAGATTGGTGACCTCATGATACCTGAAATGTTTTCTTCGCCAGGAAATGAAACGGAAGGAACGAAAGAAACTGTACAAGAAAAATCTGATGTTGAAATTGATTCAGAGAAAGAAACAGAAGACGCGACTACACTTACGCCAATGGAAAATACGAATGGAGAGGATGGAACAAATTCAAGTGGTGCCAAGGAGGACAATGTTCGAGAAATAGGTGACCTTGTTGTACCGGAAATGTTTACTTCGTCGGGAGGTGACTCGGAAGGAATTCAAGAAAATGTACAAGAAAAACGTGGCCTTGATAATGATTCATTTAACGACCAAATGAATCGCGAGTCACAAGAAACCCCTTCGGAATCGCCGGATGCTCAATCTGATGAAATCGAAGCAACGGATGCCCAAGACGATGGGGAATCAACAATTGAAGAGAATCATGAAAACAAAATGGATGATGAGGAAGAGGTTGCTAATGAGGATATTGAAAACCAAGTCACAAACAGTATTGATGGAGAGAAAGATGAGGAACCTCAAGATACAGCCGAAAATGACTCGGAAATGCCTGAAGACTTGGATAATGAAAATACGGAGGAGGAGGAAGGTATTGTTCCAAAAACGGAAGACGAATCACCAACCGAGATGGACATTCTCGAAAACACAAAAGACGATACAGAACTTACTGAAGGTGACAATATTACTCAATTGGAGGACGATATCGAAACACCCCCAAGCGAAAATATGAAGGACGAAGTAGCCATCGATAATCCCATCACGGAATCACCAGAAAAGGACTCGGTCGATCTCACTAACGACGACGAGGAAAACGGTGAAACGGAAAATGAAGTGACTGATGGAACAGATTTTGCCAAAGTGACTGAGGAAAAGAAAGATGAGTCTCAGGTCGATGAATCAGACGCTCCTTCGTTAGCTGAAGAAGCCGCAGATGACGACGTTAAAGAAGACGAGACTGACCTTTTGCTGGATGATATCTTATGCGATGATAGTATTGAAGACAAGGGGGAAGAAGTCCAACCCGCTGAAGAAGGAGCCGTCCTGAAAAAGGAAATCCCCGAAGCTAACGACTCCCAAGCAAATGGTGAAGACACCACTTCCGCACTTGCTGCTGATGACGATGATGATGTTCTTGACAGCTTACTTGACGACGATGAAGAAAATAGCAAAGTAGAATCGGCAATGAATCCTGCAGAAGTAGCAGCCAACTTGACTGTCTCGTCTCCTCCTTTGTCTGTAGAACAATCACCATCGATTCGTCAGAAATCTGGAGTTGAAACTAGCGAAAAGGAGGAAAAAATGAATAAGCAAAAAGCGGCAAAAGCAAATGAAACCACTCCAGGAAGGAGAAAAAGTGCTGTGACATTTTCCCCCTTGACGAAAAAAGCTTCTCGAAGTCAACCAAAAGCTTCTAGGGAGAAATCTATAAAGGAGAAATCTCCAATTGAGAAATCGATAAAGGAAAAATGGCCAAAGGAGAAATCTCTAATGGAGAACTCTAGCACGCCGAATCAGAGGCTAAGCCGATCACGATCCGCGTCTCCCTGGAAAAAACGGCCAGCCATTCAACCGAGGCCGAGACATGCTTCTTTATCTCGTGCCACGAATGCTCCTAATTCATCGAAGCGTCTTGGGTTCAATACAGGATCTGGGCGTGGACTTGTTCCTGAAGTGAAGCACCCGTCGTGCTCAACCAATTGGGTGTCTGATGTGCACCAATCTCGTGCAGGTTGCTCACGATGCTTGAAACTTGCTTCTCAGGAGGAACGGGACAAGTATGAAGCCAAAGGACATCACCATAGAATCAATTCAACTCGGGGCGGGTGTTACCGAACTTGCCAGTTCTTTCCCAAGACGGCTAGCGAAGCTCCCATACGTCTGTGCCGAAAATGCTTTTATACGACACACGATTCTAAAACTGGAGAAAGTCCGCGAAAGTTTTTCAAGCGTGATTTTAGCTGAGTTTGCTTTTGTCTGATCAGAGTTTGGTATGTAGGTAACCCCATGCCTTAAAGTTGCGTTCCAACATAATCTGTGGAGATTGAATAACTAGATTTTTAGAAAGCTTGCTTGGCAGCAGGCATCAATTTCAATTGAAATAAGCGAAAATTAAAACTTGTTTGTTTATCTACGCATGTGGACGTTTCCGATGAAAATCTAGTGCCAAGGGTTTTGTTGGCGCTTGGTGCAAGAGGTGGAATTTTTGGGGCTCTTTTCCTTGCTTCTCGTGAACAATACCTCTCGGGTCTATCCAACGATGATTCATTCTGTGTACCATGACATGGAAAAATGCATTGCGCCTCGCCGTCCTGACTGTTTCCAACTTTCGATCTTGCTATCCATTTCTCGGCTTGTGGTTTCAATGAAATTGCATTGCATGCGTATAGAGTATCAGTATTACCTTGTTCCCTTTTCTGTTGACAAACCAGCATGTACCTGTAGAACTACAGGGAAATATGTTTTGTTGTATGAGTCGACAGTCAACATGGTATTATGCAGGTCATTTCTGAATACAGATAAAACCGCAATATGTGCGCACGCTCTGTACTTAATGTAATTTTGACTTCAAAGTCATCTCAGTACACATGCAGCTACCGATACAGACAGTGCTACGGTATCATAAGAGGATGGCAAGATGATAGACTCATCTACCGTAGGACCAGACAAGCATGGACGGGATTTTTTTGTTCGGTGAAATAGTTCAGGTTAAATGGGACGCTCTCTAGAGGGCGGGAAAAAGGGCAGGTCTCATTTCGCGGTGTGTTATGGGTCATTCATTACTCGAAGTAAAAATTTTTTTAGCTTTATTATGGGT
>WKLE02001191.1:2739-33204 GCA_014885115.2 Asterionellopsis glacialis | reverse complement strand
AGGGGTAATAACCTATTGGGAGCCAAAAAAACCTTATTATTTTTTTTCTGATTCTTTTTTTCGAGAAAGTGTGCACCCTCTAAAACACACAAGGCTTTGAAAACCAATTCAAACACACTTTTCATGACACCGTCGACATCGGGATTGAACCCTACCAAGTACTCCCTCATTAGACCAACACTCAACTATACCTCTCACAACAATTGATATCTTCATCATCAGTAAAAGTGTAAGAAAGATAACGGTGCTGTGAACGACAACGACAACGACAACAATAGAAAATGGGAGATCGCAAGGTTCTAAACAAATATGTGCCACCCGATTTTGATCCAGCATTAGTTCCTCGTGGGAAAAAGCCCAAGGATGGTTTAGTGACAGTCCGTATGATGCTTCCATTTACAGTACAATGTTCAAGTTGTTCTACATTTTTATACCGTGGTCGTAAATTCAACAGTAAAAAAGAGGCCATGGGGGGTCCTAATGGGAAGTATTTGGGCATTCAACGATTTCGATTTTATATTAAATGTACAGCATGTTCTAGACCGGTCACATTTTTGACAGATCCTAAAAATGCAGATTATGAAATGGAAAGTGGCGGGACACGGAATTACGAAGTGTACAAGGATAAGGCCAAGACAGAAGAAGAATTTGAAAAAGATCAAGAACAAGAAGAAAAGGATGACCCCATGAAGGGATTAGAAAATCGCGTATTAGAAAGTAAACGTGAAATGGAAGATTTAGATAATTTAGAAGAAATTAAGGCTATGAATATGAGACATGTACAGTTAATGTCCAAAGCTAACAAGGGAAAAGGTAGTGGTGGATTTGGCGACGAAGCCAAGGCAGTATTAATGGCTAGAGAAGCAAAGCAACAACAATTGCAGCAAGAGGACGAGGAGGGTTTGAATGAACACGGCCTCACAGAAAGTGAAGAAGCTCTTGTAAAAGGGATTACATTTGGCCAAAAGCCTAGTAATGGAATAGGAGCTGACGGCATTTCATCGGCTACTGAAATTCGACGTCTAGATGAGGACGATGAAAAGATGGTCGAAGAAAGACGACGAAAGGAAGCAGCCATGTTGGAAAAACAACAAGCGGAATTGTTGGAACGGAAGAAAAAGACTACAGTAATACCTATAATAAAGGTAAAAAGAAAACGAAAGGTAGAAAAACAGGAGGTTGTGAAAAAAACAAAGGCAGAAGAAGAAAAAAAGCTGGAAGAGGACAGCGACAGTGATGGGGGAGGCGGTCTCAGTGGTCTTCTGGGAGGGTATGATTCGGATTCAGATTGAAGGTGTCAAGAAAAAGCAGAAATAAACTAATATTAGTTGTACAATATTATATATCTTTTGAATGATCGATTATTGTCGGTTTGATAAAATTGCATCACGAAGAGAAGCAATGGTCTTGTCAGTTTTTAGATACTTTTCTACAATATCTCGTGAGTAGGCAGGCATGGCAATGTTTGCTCGTTCCTCTCCCCATTCATCCAAAATATGCAAGTAATTACGAATAATATGATAATCAATTGAATATCGTGCAAAATTGACTCCCGTTGGACCAATTGATCGCATCACGAACGCCATAATTTCACCAACCACCATTGGTAGTCCTTCTTCTTTTACATTACCACCAGACATGGCAAGGACAATACTATCGGATGCTACTGTTGCTGATGCAGTCATCTCGTGCTTACCTTCACCTTGTGCAATTTCTCCAAGTTCTAGTCTCGATGAATCTATTGCTGTCTGTACCATTTGTGATCCTCGTTCATTACGGACAGTTAAAGTCTGATAGGCTGTATCCATCCTCTGGTTCGATTCAAGAGGTGCACCCATATACCCCACAACAACATCAGCTAATGCATTGGTATAATCAAAGCATGCCAGACATGATTTGGCAATGGATGGTTCTGCTATAGTTCCTGGTAAAACAAAGTAGGGCTTTTTAATATAGGAATCATTGGTTTTGACGTGAACCTTGAAATCCTGCATAAATTCATATCCCTGAATGGTTTCTTGAGTATCATCGATTTTCACACCCTCCCGAATAAAGTCACGTGCTGCTTGAGGTGTTGGACTATTATCGGCACAGTTCGTACCCAATACATAGACTTCATCAAGATTCAGGTCTTCTTCAATACTGCGAAATGCTTGTACAGCACAACCAACACCACAAAACAATAGTTTACGTATAGATGCATCTTGTTTGATTTGATCCAAAACTTTGAGACTAGGTGCTAGGGCTGGTTTCACACCTCTTCCTCGCAATACGTCATCAGCTGTTTTGGCCAAAATGGGTTCAGGAGTACTCCATCCTTCACCGCTGTTTGCAATACATACAACAGCATCTACCTTGCCCGACTCAAGCATAGAAAGTGCTATACCAGTGACGCATCCTGTCCATTGTGCATTTGGAATACCAACTCCACGTGCCAGTCTCATTGGTTCATGCAAGACACCAAATCGTCCCTCGTCAGCCATACCATTAGTATCCTTGGTGTCTGACCAAACCATTTCATCTACCTTGCGTTGACGTCCATGAACTATTTTTTCGTAATTATCAATTTTACTCATTCCATCATTTAAAAATGCACATGCATCAGAAACCTTGGAAACAAATGTAGTTTCACATAAACCACATTTCGAACAATGTTCCTTGGCAGGAAATTTAGATGGCCATCCAGAACCATCTATAGGTGTTGGTAATGATGATGATAATGACGACGACTGTGACCACAGCTGCGTTGCGTCAAGATGATGTCGTGTTGTTTTTTCTCCTACCGATCCCTTTGACAATATCGACGATGATGCAACGAAGCCATTGTTCTTATGGTTTAGAAAAGCGAATGTACATGATGAGTGTAGAACAAAGAAAAGCAGAATTATGCTACTGTTATGGTTCGACATGATTGTCAAATTCTATCGTAACGAATTCAGTGTAAAAGACAACGCCATTTGTGACATTGTCAACATAACATGTCCGCTGTGTGCTCTGAGATCTATCTGGAGGGAGATCGAGATCACTGAGTCACGGCCAAAATAAAAAGATCACTCGATTGAAAAGATTAGGGTTTTCAGACTAGAACTCTGGGCGTAGGATGCTCGTGTACCTGGTATGTCAAAGGCGGCGGCGGCGCCAACAAAAAATGTGTGACCAAAAGTTGACTCCACGGTTGAATTGTTCGGCATCACATCTACTTTGCATCTATGCAGGACAGTCAGTAGGACATCTTTGGTCACTTCTGAATTTGAGCTTTTTCGTTCCAAGACATACACAGAGACACTCGCCAGTGCACGCACAACATTAGATCATGAGATTCCGACCTCTTTGCATTGATTACCATAGTGAAGCATCGTATCGATTATCGGAAGAGCAAGATCAAATACGTCAACATACATCCCTTCTTCCTCATTCTATTCCATGTCAAGACAATGACGATTTCTACAATAATGGAAGTCACGGTAATACGACCAAGTTAGATCGAAAACAGGCTTTCGAGGAATTGTCATCATCATCTTCCACAGGCGAATCCCGTCAAAATGATACTACCGATAATCCGAGAACAGATGGTATTCAGAGTGTAAGTCTTTCCATGTTGTCTGAATCAAACCAATTCGTTCTCCATTATGCATATTGACATTCGTTGTATTGAATTGCTCTTGTGCAAATAATCCTGTGTTTCCGTCTATCTGAAAAAAGTTCAGTCAGCTCTCGGAGGGAACTTTTGGCGGCAAGTCATTTTCTAAAGTTTTCGTGACTTGTCGCGAGTTTTTGAATGTACACGTATCCCAACACTTATATTTTATTTGTATGTATACCTAATAATGTTTTTCTTATCTTTTTGTAGATGATTGCTGCAAGACCAGCCAAGGAAGACAAAGAACAGGATGATACGGATGGAGAAGAAACGAGCAAAAGTATTTATTTCTTTGGACCAACCATATGTCGAGAAGACTGTGTACAACGAGAAATTGACACTGTAAATATCATGAACGACTATCATGATATGACTACAGAGATGACACACAAATTTGGAGGCATTGAAGGTCTTTTAAACAAATCTATCAATGTACTTCGCCAACAACAAGAAGGAAAGGGTACTTCTACGGCGTGTGATACATCGCATCACTGCCAGACCCCCACAACGGCTTTATTTGATTCGAAAAATGGTGATCTTTGTGATTCTTCTTGCAGTGTGGATTATCTTAGTCCACGCAGTAGTTTGAGCCAAATTGATTTGGAACATGATGCATGGAAGAATCAAATACAAGAATTTGCACTACTTGATCAATCACCCTATCTTCGCCACCCTCCCGAACAAGTATTCAACGAAGAAGAACTCTTTGGTCTTCTTTCCCACAGGGTCGGTTATATGTCCCATGCGCAGCATGGGAGAAAGTACGTTGAATCATATCTTGGAAAACAACAAGCAAAACAACTTGGTGAGAAACGGACTAGGTGTCCAACCAATGATCTGGGGAAGAAATTAGATTTCCAGAAACCAAACCATGCTATATCGAATGATTTCTTTTGGAGTAATAATCAGAATTTTGACAGTCGTTTGAGAAAAGGTTTGGAGACCTTGGGTATTTCAAAATTCTCTTTTAATAAAGATAAACAAGACGACGTAAATGGTATCTACCAGGATGGTGCTAGTCCTGAAACTTTATTGGTATGCTCAAAAGTGGATGTTGCAAACAAATTTTGATGATTCCGTGTTATCATATGATATGTCATAACTCACACTTCTGTTTATCCCCTCTTTACTTTTTCTGTGAATATTTTTGTCAAAGTTTTCTAACAAAAGCGATCTTGATGTCATAATTCTTACAATAACGCACTCTACACAAATGTGTCTCGACCCACCACTCCCTATCCCTCTCAGGGAGGAAGACACTAACTTTACAGCACCTTCGGCTACGCAACCTTCGACAACTCAAACAATACTTCAGAAATTTGGAATTCCATCACTATCAAGAGAAAAAAACGACGACAAAGAGCAAGCAAGAGCCCTCAAGGTGGATCATGAGCCAATTCACAGTATCCCTATACCAGGGATCGAATCCATCATTCGTGGCACATTGCACTCAGCAGATTCCCAACATGATTCAGATTCTTCGGGTGAACGTGGTCATTCATGTTGTATTTTCACCAAAGCTCCACTGTCAGTCATGGAACATCAATTACAAAGGATACCTCATATAATATCTAACTTTGAATTGAGCCGTTCAGATATGTTCACGGAGACTAGTGATGAAGCATTAGATCCGGATACTACGATAACACCTCTTCCAGCGCGGTTACACTTGTTGGATATGGCATCGAAAAGATTCCAGCAAAACAAACTGAGTGATGATTTGGGATTAGATATTGATGATAAAGATGCCAATCAGGAACGTTGTTTGATGACTGGTGCAAGCATAAGGACAATGAAGACTATTGGGCAGATGCTAAACATTCCTACAGCTCTTTATCTTCCACATGTATCTTCACGTGAGGAAGAAATCAAACATCCAAAGAATGTTTCAGCGTCGCATCCAGAAAGAATCCCACCAGTCATACCTGTACTCCCGAATGAATTGATGGCTGATATTCGTAAACTCGTTGCCAGCAAAACTAAGAAGTGTGACTTTGTTGCATGTAATGGTAAAGCATACCCTATAGGTTCATGGGATCCAACATCGAGTAGGTTGTGCTCCGAGAATATTTGGATTTACGATGAATTTTTAGAAACCAGTGTATTGCCATCAATTGGTGATTTTTACAATAACGCTCACGAGCTCCAATTGGCATTTTGCCAGAAGGCAAAAGAGAAAGCATGTCACCAGTCTTCTCGTGTTGCTCTTTGGACAGGATGTGTATCTAAACGAAACAAAGCAGATTGTATCTACTACGGATTTATCAGTGGTGAACCTATCGATGCTAGGATCTTCGAACTAAGATACATGCGACTGATTCGAAACGACGGCTTTTCAAAATCTAGGGGTTTAGTTGTTGGTTATTGTGAATCTGCACTCACTGAAGTTGCAACTGCAGAACGCATATCTAGTAGAAAGTTTCTGCTTCGCACCAAGAAAAGTTGCCTTGAAGGAAACATTCCATACAAACTAAAAAGAAAACAAAATACTACTTCCTTTCTTGCTTCCGAGACATGTCAACAAATAAGGTCGTTTTTTGACCAACGCGTTCCTCTAGTCCACAAGGAACCTAATAAAGGTTTCTCGGTGATCCCCAACTTTCACTTTTTGTTTGACTGCAAAGAGGCAGGCAAAATTCGTCGTGAGCTTGTCTACTTGGAAAG
Source organism: Asterionellopsis glacialis (assembly GCA_014885115.2). Taxonomy (NCBI): domain Eukaryota; phylum Bacillariophyta; class Plagiogrammaphyceae; order Rhaphoneidales; family Asterionellopsidaceae; genus Asterionellopsis; species Asterionellopsis glacialis. Next base: position 26,900 of record WKLE02001191.1, on the reverse strand, counting down.
CACAGCCACTCAATTGTCACAAACGAGATATACTAGGTCAGTTCAAACTGACCATGATGTTGATGATTGCAGCTGGATTCATCTGTCCCGAACCGAACGTTTAGTGGAATCCAACCCTACGATTACGAGTACCTCGACAAACAAAACAGACGAGGATGCGCCTGAACATGACAATAGTGTAGCATCATCTCCTCAGGTACATAATGTGCCTGTCGATTTGCGGAAGAAAGGTAAGAGACATCCTGAAGAAACTGGTGCAAATGTTCGACAGAAAAAAAAAAAGAAGAGGAAAAAGGACAAAAGGAAGCGCAAGAAACGTCATTCTAAAAAAAGATCAAGTAGCGCTTGTTCTGCCGAAAGCAAACGGTCGAAACATGCTGCTTCTACGTATGAAGAAAATGTTAATACGGAATCAAGCAAAAGCATCGAGAACATTGAACTTGTAGTCCAAGCACCAGCAGAGGAGTCAGGAGTCATCCCTGTAGTAAGCAAGACTAGAGCCTGTACTATACAGGATGGTGACATTCGTATCAAGAAAGCCGATGCAATCAGGAAGCCCATACAAATCAAGAAAATGCTGGCTAGTGGACATACTGATTCTGAAATGGATCTAAATTCCACCAGCAATAGTTTGGGTGTGTCTTGGTCAGGGAAAAATACAAACAAAGTTGCTGTTATCGATCATGCAGTTAAACCCACACCAGTCATGGTGAAGAAACGAAGAGAAGACACCGACGATGTTCCTGAGGCTTCAAAAAATAAAACCTGCACCAACGAAGGTATATTTTCGCCCTGGATGGAAAGGTTAGCCTACGAAACTCCACAAGGCGAGAATGACATTATTAACAAATCACGTGACCAAAACATAGGGAATTATTTGAACTTACCAACTGTAAAGGCTCTTTGCTCTGAATCGTTTTTAGAGTCTTTTGGGAATGCAATTGCTGAACTTGCATCTGGCAAATGGGCAACTTCATTTGCAGCCAATAGTGTAGAGGCATTATCAAGAGAAGATATGATGTTTAAATCTCAACAAGAGATCAACGGAAGAAGGATTTTACTTATGGATTCACCTTTGCTTGACGACACCGGGGTAGATTTAGAATTATTAGGTGGTACATCCCTCATCGTGCTTCGTATATCTTCCTTTTGTACGAGAACAGCAACCAAGAACGTAATGAGACTTGCTGCACTTGGGAGATATACTCAACTGATCATACTTCTTTGCTTTGATGTAGATATTACACCATGCATCTGTCGAGATATTTCAATACTACAGAATGCTATCATATCTCTGAAGGGGGGTATGAGAACAAAAGTTTTGTACAACACTGTATCCCCAGACTCTCTTTCTGCGTCTCTTGCACATCGGATATTGAAGTCGGTAGGGCCAAATCAAATGCAAATCCAGAAACATATAGAATCATCGATACTAGATTCTCGAATTCTGGAGAGAGTCCGATTCCTGATATCACTATGTCCCATGATATCCGTGACTTCCGCTTTGTGGTTGCTAAACGCCGGGGCAGAAACAAATAAAGACCATAGAGGTGAAGACGTATCGAAAGCGCCATTTCAGAACTTATTGGGGAATCAAGCTCTACACGAGGAAGACTTGGGGGTACGTACTGACTTGATAAATCAAATCGTATATGCCACAAATGTATCTCTGTCGAACCAGGATCAGCCTATTCATGGTCATACCTAGAGAAAGAACAATCAAGAGTCACGATCAAGAAATATAAATATAAAACAATGTCTACAACGTCATTGTGTAAATATAATGTATAAGATTTTCTATTATTACTTTTTCATTTGAAAATCTACTATGGCCGTAGCGCCCCTGGATCTGGTACATCCTTGAGAAGATTGGGAACTTCCACTTTCCCAGCAAGCTTCAAGATATATGCTACCAGAACCTTCCCAACGCTATCTTCATCCTTGTTCACTTGGTTTTGTAGAATACCATCTATTGCTTCATCTAGAAAATCACTATAGCCACTCACTTTATCTACAACAAAGTCGATCCAACGTGGTAACTGTTGTGATAAGAGCGGTGTATCCAAAACTTGTCGAAGATTTACCTTATTCTTTTGAGGCGGTCTTTGTGGTGGTTTGAATGGGAGCATGGCATCTAAAATTACCTTATCAGCTGCCTCTGCATCCAAGGACCGTAATGCCTTAACAAGAGCAGACCGTAAGTCCTGCTTGCGTTCCAAAGCACTCAACCCTTCATCGACTAACCATTCTACATCACTAGGTTCAATACAATTGTCATCGCTATGTTCAGTAGCATGCTTTTCACGCTCAGCAATAGCTTGTTCTAGCTTTTCTTCGGCATCCTCAATGGCAGCATCTATTAATTCTTCTTGTCTTCGAACACCCTCCTTTGCGTTGGATACCATCGATTCCTTTAATCGATCAATCACATCCTTATTCCATAACGGTGGTAAGGAACTTGCTGTAGTCGAACGAGCACGCTCCAGACGTTCGCTCAAGCTAGCATCAATTTCATCTATCTTGGCTTTAAGATCAGATTCTCTTGCCATATCTTCAATAGGAATGGTATCATCTACTGAATTGCCTGGTATTTTTGGACATTTTTGGTATTGTACTTCTGTTGCATCACTTTCAAGACGTGGAAACGATTTTTCAAACCAAAGTCTATCTAACGTATCCCATCGTATATTTTGTGGGTCGGACAGCCCCTCTTCGATTTCTTTAATTAAACTTTGAAAGGAACGTTCCAATTCATACTCTTCCAATTGACTTAGGGATTCATACCATAATAAGGTATCCATTTCTCTCATTTTATGTTTTGAGTTGTTTTCATCACTGCCTGGACGTTTGACATTGTCACGCTGAGTCAACACATTCATACTGGTCGTTAACAAAGATAATTTCTTTTTATTGGCATTGGCAAGCTTTTTCTCTTCCTTTCGAATAGTGTCCCATTGTTTACGTAATTTTTCAACTGTATGTGCACTTGGAAAATTCTTTTTCTTCACTACGATGACTTCTTCTATTTCCACCTCTCCTTCCTCCTCCTCTACTTCTTCTTGAGGAGGCTCTTCTTCCTCTTCTTCGTCTTCGTATATGATTTCCTCCTCTTCAATGATTTTATCTCGATACACAAGAACCTCCTTAATTTCCTCTACTATTTCTTCTACAATTTCTTCCTCCTCCTCTTCTTCTTCGATCGCCTCTTCCGTTGACGGTAGTGCTTCATTTAGCACACTTTCGTTCAAAGCTATTTGATCAGATGACGAGGGAACACTGGGTTGTTTTGGACCTGTAAACAGCATCCCAACGTGAATTGCAATGATATAAAGAATGACCCAAAACATAAATGCTCTTGTTGCAGCCTTTCCTACTAGACTAACCCCCATTTTACTTATGAAATTATTACAGTTTCGGTGCCTGTTGATGATTTGGTTTCGAGATAATCTTCCTTGAGTGGCTATAGGATGTAAATGGTGGTGGTTACCGTTGTTACCTTCCCTAATCGATAGACGGTCAATGAACACGGCAACGTCTTTTTGTCGTGCAGATATGCAGACTAGAGATGCAGTGCAGTGCAGTGCAGTGCAAAGGTCCCAAGGGCAGAGATTTGAGAAATTCAAAAGAGAGATCTGAGATCTGAACGACAGTGGCATTACACGTGCGCATAGCAACCAATGATTTTCGCCCGTCAAGCTCAAGCCACCCCAGGACACAAGTTGGATCAACAAGTCGACTGAGTCCATCTCCCCCAGGCGTTTTTTAGTAAGAATTTTTGTTCCTCTCCCAGGCGTTCTGTGAGTCAGAATAAACAGACCCAAATTCGTTGGGGGTGCATCTGACATCCAATCAATCTATCGCTGTTCTTTTTTATCTTTTTCTGCGAGGGGTTTCGAAAGACAAACCAGAACCAGCCATCAAAACCCGCATCAAAACACAGATATCCAGATCCAAATCTCGCAACAAAGCAAAAAATTCATCTGCTGACTGTCCTTTCTCCTATAATCACATTCATTTACGAAATACAGTAAAAACATTTTGATCGTCCATAGGTTACAAATCTGATATTCGTTTTCAAAAAAGGCAAGGAACATGAATCTTCCTACACATCATCATCAGTGCCATCAAGACCATCGACGAAAGTTTTTGATGTCATTTTTCCCTTTACTATCTTTTGGGGCATTCTTGTTGGTATCCGATAGAGCAGTAGCCTTCACTGGTTACAGTCGACCAACATTCTTGACCGCATCATCAACTTCCCATAACGGGCGACTTTCCCGGCATGTCGGGTCTCCCTTATCTTTATTTATGACCAAGTCAGAAAATGATGATAAAGATGATGAAGAAGAAGACAATAATAAAATCTTTGATACAGATAACTTTTTTGCAGGAATTGGTGAAGATGATTCATCATCTAGTTTGACAAGTGACAAGGTTCAAAAATTAACAGTACCACAATTAAAGCAACAATTGAGATTACGTGGTCTTAAAGTAAGTGGACGTAAAAGTGAATTAATTGATCGACTTTTAAGTGCGGAAGGTGCAATTCCTAGTAGTGAAGATGAGGATCAAGAACAACAAATATTGGAAGTAGATGTGATGGAAGGTGCAGACGTCAAAGCGCAAAAAAGTAAAGCACGACGTCTTGCAGAAAAGAATGGGAAAGAACTTATTGATGTTACAGCGTATCTTGATGAGGAAGATAAGGGTAAGGATACACGAAGTCTTAATGATAAAGACGAAACAGATCAGGAAACAGAGAGCAACGATGACGATAATGGTGATGGTGGAACTGGTATTGGCCCTGAAGTTTGGGGTTTGGATGCCAAGATTGTAGATGATTATGAAGGTCGTAGTGTTGTGGTGGATTCTTTGTCGCGTACAAATGTTGAATTTACCGGATCAAATCAAACCAAGGTAAATGCCTTTGTTGTAGCAAGTCGTGATGCACTTAAATACTTTTTAGCCGGTGGATCGAAAAGTCAAAACGAAACCAGTTCCGCGGAAGATCGATTGCGTGAAATTCAAATGAGACGCGAAAGGGCCGCCAAGGTTCCCACACGATTAGAAGATAATCCTGGTGTCGATGAGGGAGATGAAACAGGGTTGTATTCGAATATTATTGAACGAGACTTTAGTGATTGGGGCAAATTTACACAAACAGGTGCACAGCTTTCAGCTGCTGAAGTACAAGGTGTCCTCTTGTTAAGTGATGTGTATGGTGCATTCTCAGAAGATACCATGGCACTTGCAGAGAAAATTGCATTTGAATGTCAACCTGTCGTTGTTATGGTACCTGATCTATTTAGAAATTCTCCATGGAAGGAAGTCAAGTCTACTCCGGGACTTAATGCCAAGGGGCAGACCTATGAACAATGGAGAGCCACACATACCGATTTACGAGTAAGTATCGACATTCGTGCTGCAGCATCATGTCTTCGTGAACGGTACGGTGTAAGTTCTATTACTATTTGGGGAACATGTTATGGTGGTGGACGGGCTCTAGAGGCTGCATCAGGGTATTTACCTGATGGGAAAATTCATGACGTAGATGGACGTGTCGGTCCACCACTTGTTGACCCCTTGGCTGCCATTGCTTGGTATCCAACACGATATGATGCAACCACACTTTTTGGGCCGAAACACAAGGGTTCTGTACGTGATGCCAATGGTAATACACGTAAAGTAGCAGTAATGTCGGTGTTTGCTGGCAACGACATCTTGCCTGGAGCAACACCCGATGATGCTGCTGAGCTTAAATCTCTCCTCGAGAAGGACAATCGAGTCAACGATCACATGGTAAAGGTCTTTCCAGGCGCTGGGCATGGTTTTGCTCATATTGGATTATCCGCAAGACAAACGGGTGGTGCCGATACATTTGGTCAATTTGTAGATGGAGAATTTGGTGGTGCAGGACAAATATCACTGGATGGTGGTGAGGCTGACGTTGCCTGTCTCCTATCCACTGCTTGGATGGAAACGTACAGCCGTGTCTTTTTACCTACAACTGGACCCGCAGTTAGTAAAGACGACAACGAAAATGAGTGGCAAACACTAGAAATGAAAGATGTCGGTGACAAGAATAGACGGAACGTTAGAGAAGAAATTGAAGACGCTGTTGAAAATTTCGTAGAGGAACCACTTGGTGGGAGACGCATTGATCAAACTGATGAATCACAGAAAGAAGAGCTTGCCAAAATATTAATTAGCATGCAAGATGAAAACGATAGTAGTCCATATACCATTGAACCAGATGATGATTTGAATACAATCTATGCCAAATTGAAAGCATCGGACGAAAATTTCCAGATATTTTAGCTTGGCGGACTCACTACATTTGAAGCTATATAACGTAAATTTATCTCTAATTTTTTTATTTGGTGAGAATGCTGCAACCACAATACTACTTAAGGTTTAGTGCTTCTAACAAGCTCTTGCACTCTCTGACTTTCTGATCTGGGGCTCTGGTTTAATAAGTTGATAGAATTGGGATATGCTTCCTTCGTATTTTTTGTCCACTATACAGTCTTCTTGAATTAGTTGTCCACTCATTGCAGCCATTTCTAATATGGCTATTATGGAATTCCTATGGCTAATGTCATTAGAGTCTTCTTCTTCTAAAGCGTCCCATTCACCTAAAGAACTTTCGCTACTTGCAACAACTAGCCCCTTCCATTCAAGTCGGGCGTACCTTTCCTTGATTTTTTTCATTTCTCTTTCGACGTGGTCAACTTCATTCATGAGTTGGATGTCAATCCTACTTGACTTCTCGATTTCTTCCGAAAGGATTTTTTCCAGATGATCAAACTGAATTTTTCGTTGTGCCTTCGAAAGTGATTTTTGATAGTTTACAGCAGAAAGTAGATGCAATGCTTGTTGCACCATGGCTTGAAGTAAAGATTCATTCGACGGTACCCTGTTCTCTGACAACGCTATGATTTCTTCTTTAACTTGTTTAATGCTCTTCTTGAGATTTTTTGTTTCCAGTAGCGAATTTACCTTTCTGTTTACCCTTTCGTATTTTAGACGAAGTTCGCTCAGTTCTTTCTGATGCTGCAAGTCCGATTCTTCTCTCAAACATTCAGTAAGATTGAGTTGAAAACGGATACATTTTATTTCTTCGTCTATGTTGTTGGATCTGCTCTTCATGGTGATTAATGGTGAGAAGAATGGACTGTTTTTTTTTTTGCGGGAACAAAAAACTTGATGATTTGGCGATGTTTGATGGGTACAATTCGTGATGTTATGAGCACAACCGTATGGGATTCTAGGATCCTAAAATTAAGAAGTTTCGTTTTCAATGCAGGATGGCCAACTTTGCAAAGCTCGAGTATGAAAGTTTCAATTGGGAAGCTAATTCAGAAATCAAATAATACAAGTATAGTCTAACAAACTTTCTTGTTACATACAGTAATGTAGGAATTGAAGTTAAAGATGATATTATAAGATCATTGGGGATCTTCTGTGCATCATTTAAACAGTACAGAAACGGTGTCAATATTTTCGAAAATCGAGAACATGAGACCGTTGCGACACATTGTTATCGTATTATGCCTCTAGTCTAGTAGAGAGTTAGACTAGGAAAACATATATAAGCCTAAAATATTATAAAATAGAGATCAAACTTCAAGGCTTCGAACAGATAATTTGATGTCGCAATGCTCTATAATAATACAGACAGTATCATGCATATGTACATTCAACAAATCGATATATACCTCCTAGTTCTCTACAGAACCTACAGTTACCCGTCAAGAATCCGACCAAAAGGTTCAAGTTTTGCAATAAGATTAAAGAATCTTGCCATACGTTGAGACTCTATGATGTATATGATTATGGAGTAAAGTACTTGCTAACTAGTAATAATGACATTCGTTCAGAATTTCTATAGGGTTCCGGAAGTCCAAGTCTAATCGTAGTTCCTCCAGACTATTATTCCCCAGCAAGTCAGAAAAAATCAGAACTTTGGTGAAATGTGATAAGTTTTCTTTTTTTTGTCCTACGACATGCTGTCGATGTTCTTTCTGTTGCGAGGCGCTTCCAGCTACACGTATTAATTATGCCGTTTATTTTTGCATTATATGTACAATTATTTAACAGATGTTATGTATGTACTATTAAAAAAAGGTTGGACCTTTTCGGTGTGATATTCCATGATGCCCTATAGTTTTCTAAAGAGTATTGATACAGTTACCTGGTACAGGTACAACTCAAGATATTCTCCTTACCTAGTACAGGCACAGTAGCTGATACCAGTATGTTTACTGGTACAGATATTATACAGATACCTGTACAAATGGCAAGTTTCTAGATTGTACAGTATTCACTGTACAATTATATAAAATAAATGTACTGTACCAGCAGGTACCAGTTACAGGACCTGTACCTGGTACAAGACACAGTACAGTACCAGTAATAAAACTGAGGTACAGTAATCCTAACGGTACCGTTACAGGTATAAATATTTTTTGGATCGACACGACACAATTTGACAATGCACTCACTGTCTGTACGTTGAGGTGCGCAGTTTTTTGAAAAATTCATCGCCGTAAGCAGGCGTTTCTAAAACTTTCAAAACATATTTTCGATACAACATAGAATGAATACACAGATTTTCTGCCTTTGCAATTTACTCCAGACATGACATGGACAATCTTTTCTTTTGAAAAGTGGCTGTGCTTTTTGCTTGCACTCAAAGACAAGGCGCAACATCATAGAAGGTTTAGGTGCAGTTTTTCTAAAAAAATCTTTAAAAGGGCTTTTAACAGGTTGGTTGGGTATTCTAATAAGAAATATTTAATCGCATTTAATCTAAAATTTAAAAATGAAATAATTTATCAAGTCATCAACATATTTGCATGTTCAGAAACTTTCAGCGAATGGCCAAATCGTTCTCCATCGTGGTCATGAGTACTGAAGCTATCTAAGCTTAGCTCTTCCGTTTGCATTGTTGAATATGTGTCCATGGATGGGAGACGTTTGTGGCCCTTGGGGCTAAGTGAAATCGATGATTCGGTGTGGCGCTTGGGACTAAGAGAAATCGATGATTCGGTGTCTCGCACTAGCATCGATATGATAAAATCCATTTCGTGTTGGTTTACATTACTTTCATCATCATGGCTTGAAATTGATCCTGTATCTGAAAATGTACCCTGACTGTTTTCGGGAATAGTTCCACAAGTCCATTCTAACTTTTTGCTGAATTCTTGGTCTTGTTCTAAAAATGCAACGTCCGTATCAAGTGATGTGATTTCTTTTTGATATTGTTCCATTTGTGTTTTGTACTTGTCATCCATTTCAGCTATAGCATTGGTAAGAGTATATATTTCATTAAGCATCTGTAACTCCTTCATGGTCCCTTGCTCGGTAGCATCTGCTATTACCTTTTTCATAGTCTTTATTTCCTCTTCTGACTGAATTTTTGTTATATAGTGTTGTTGATACAAATTTTCTGCTTGGTGAAGTGCTCGGCATAGCAGTGCTTCGCGGTTCATGATCGTAGAAGGTACAGCATTTTGGGATGGAGTGTTTTGTTTCAGGATCTGTGCATACACATGCAAATCACCTACACTGCTTTTGACCTGAATCATGTTTGCATTTATTGCTTCTCTACTTTTCAATTGTCTCATATAAAGTTGCTCCTTCTCATGATTGTGTTGAATGATCTTCTTCTCTCCCTTGTTTCGTAGCTGTCGAAGTTCGAATAGAGCGCATTCGATCTGATTATCAACGTCGTCGTTGTCTGACATTTTTCAATCTTGCGGTTTGACTGTTCAATTCCTTTTGGTAGCACTCGGATAGCGTTGTTTGTTGTGTTTGACCAAAATGTGCGTTTTTACTAATCGTGAAGGATTTTTTGGGTCGGTGTTGACTGTGTTGTGTACACTGGCTGACTGTATTTTACCGTTACTCGATAATTTTTGTTCATTTTTTCTTTTTGATTTTCACAGAAAAATAAAAAGGCCCGATACGCGATCCGGTCTGACACGACTCGTTCCTGCACAAAGGACTGCCTCTACCGCTCCAAACATCGATTCGCGAAATACAAAAATCTGTGACAAAACTGAAGCGTCTGTCCATCTGCCCTAGGACAACTCTTGTAAAGAGCATAAATATTCTTCATTGATGTTTATATGTAATTTGAAATTATGGATTTTTAGTACGGCGCAAGGGATTCAACGCATGCTGTACCAGGTATGTATGATTCTTATTATTTGTCCTGGGGTTTTGACGTCATCAATGACGTCATCGATGAAGTCAACCTACCTTATTACTACTTATCCTCTCTACCAGAGGTACTTTAGGATTTAGATACTGTATGTGTGCGCGCCGCATGGCATGGTCGTGCACTTTCAATTAATCTCAATTAGGGTGACGGAAAGACATACATATTATGCACGCCACCATCCTCCTACCTTCGTGATTCGCTCCTTGCCCTTGAGTTCTCGCCACGCATGCTTGCCTCTGCTTCAAGAACGGACGACTCCGGGGGGTTGACACTCTTGTCCCGAGGCACATCAATCAACATTTTCTTCTACTTAACTACTGTAGTAGCGTCATACCAGTACGGTCTCTCGCTCCTGACCAGCAAAGAAAAAACAGCGAAAGTCACAGGGTGCCAGCTCGCCATCAATCAAACCTCGCAGGGTGTTGCCTAAATACAACTGTCTGTCTCTCTCTGTCGGCCATCACTCTAAAGACGCCGTCAAAGAATCATAGGTTGAAACTCGGCAAAAGAGCAGTGTGTCAAGTCTATTAAATTCGATCACAATTTACGTGCAGAGTTGTTAGTATCATTATTTGTAACCCACAGTAAAGAACAAGTAAGAAGAACAAGAAGTTGCTATTCACTGTAAAAATTAAAACAAAAATTAAGGCATCATGATGTCCAGACCGGAGTTTGTTAAAGTTGATACTCCGAATTTCTCGGGGGTGGTACCTGCGACAGTCCCTGCTGCTTCTGCTGTTGCATCGAGCCCTTCACCAATCGCAGAAGACATAGATGAATCGGCTGTTGATATACATCCAGCATCAATTCCTTGGGCAATCGGCGCAACAGATGGTGCGCTTGCAGCAATGCATTTGAGCCGTCATTCACGTGTAGATATTCAATCGCCTGGAGCAGCGAATGAACAGGGGGGTGTAGTTATTGCTACGTCGTCGTCTCCTCCTCCTCAGGGAGATTCTGCTGGTGGTGCAATGATTGGTAGTGTGGGACAAGCCACAACCTTGGAAGCTCTCACGGCGGTCAATGCCAAACGCTCATTATTTCATGATCGCTTACTCCATCCATCATCAGTAGCTGTCGAATCGTGCCTTGCAGCTGCATGTGAAGTAATGGGCTTTGATATTGCCGAAATGTGGCTTCGGACTGGACCGAAAACGCACCAACTTACAAATTCGCATTTGCGCCCGTCTGCGTTAGATGATTCAGTTCGTGATGAAATAGTGGATGTATATTATGGGGACAAGTCATCGGAACGGACACATTTACTATCTCCAGCTTTGTGTAAACGTGCCAAGGAAGCCAACGATATAGTATGGGTCACATCAGCCACGCACTCAGGTGCCGAAGCCTTACGAATTGCCATTAGTGATGTACGAACAGCGGTTGCTGTTCCAGTTTGTCATGAAGCTTCAAATACGAATATTACGATCATTTACTTTTCTATTCGTAGAAATATTATGAGATCAGCAGCGGTAGAATTCCTGGTGCATGTATCCCTTGCAGCAGCGGTGGCATCTGTAAACAATTTGGCCGAAGATGGATTGATAGATAAGATACAACAACGTGAGCCGGGGATGGCTGATAGTGACAGAATCATGTCACAATCATTGCATGCACCATCTTCAAGGCTAGAAGAAGAAAAGGTAAACAGATACACACGAGTAAGCGATACACAGTCCATTACAGGAGCAAGACTGGACTTACAGTGGCGAGATCTTCATAATGTTGAATATCTTACAGACGGAGGAAACAACTGGATTCATACAGCTGTTTTACATGGTAAGCCTGTTGTTGTTAAAACTCTTAAACCAGAATGTCAAGATCTCGCATTGGCTATCAATGAAATTGAGGGTGAGCTGGCCATCCATGCTCGACTAAACCATCCTCATATTTGCGGTCTTATTGGGGCTGGGAGTACTTCAAAGGGTGTACGATTCGTTGTGCTGGAACGGCTGGATGGGGGTACAATGTCTCAGATGTTAGGATATGACATGCGTATTCGAGATAGAAGACGCCGATTTTGGAAAAAGAAAAAACTGCCCTACCAAGATATTTTGAAAAGTGCACGTTCCATAGCTGACGCCATGGCCTACATGCATGGTAATGCTATACCTGGTTGCATGCTTCTACACCGAGATCTAAAACCGGATAACATTGGCTTCACTCTCTCTGGAGAAGTGAAAATAATCGATTTTGGCCTTGCCCGAATCATTGAAAACTCAAACCCCACAACGGATGAAAGGTATCAAATGAGTGGTGAAACAGGGTCTCTGCGGTACATGGCTCCGGAGGTTGCCAAGTGTTTGCCATATAACCACAAAGCAGATGTTTATTCGTTTGGTAAGTGTCCTTTTGTGTTATTTTTTAAGTCGTGAGTGATTTAATTTGAAGACGATACTTTCTTATAGTCTGATAACTTTCTTGCATACATATAGGTATTATTTTTTGGGAATTGAACGCATGTAAAAAGCCATATGAAGGCATGTCAAAGGACGAATTCTACCAAGAAGTTGTCCATGGAGGTCTTCGACCAGAGATTCACAAGAAGTGGCCAACTGAACTCGCATCTTTAATAACCGCGTGCTGGAGGTAAGCTTTTTGTTCTTACATTGTGAAATCTGCTTCCTTATCTATTTGATACTAATGTGCTCGTCATTGCATTGTCTTGTTTTGTAGTGAGGACCCCAATAGCCGGCCTACATTCAGCGAGATTGTACTTTCTCTTGATCAGTTGATAGCAAGAGAGAAGGGAGGAGGAAAAGTGAACAAAAAGGCCAAAGGAGTTTTGTCTGGTCTGATTGATAGACACTCCACATGGTTCTAAAATGATACAAGTGTTAAGAAAGGAGCAAAAGCAGTTTGTGTAAGCGGCATTATCACCTCACCACGCAATTCTAAAATGATGCACGCAAAACCAAGTAAAAATTTAAATGAACAGTTACACATAAAAATAAAGTAGCTGTTTATAATAGAGTGGGTTATGTGTAGGATTAAAAAAAAGTCGATCAAAGCTCTTCACCGTGAAATGATTTATGCTTTGACTTCGGAGCCACTTCGTTTCCACGGTTTTGAAATTTTCATGCATTTTGAAGATCTAGATTTTTTTCTAGACTTGTCTTTCGCAGACAAGGCAACTCGGCGGTACCGATTCACCTTTGTAGTGTAGGGTGGATTTGACCCGTGTTTCTTGATAATTTCGACACGGCCGTCTTTCACTAATTCGAAAAGCAGGGTGACGATGAGATCGATTGTGCACAACGCACGTAGGTCTTCCCACTTCTGTGGTGAATCTTCCCATTTGCGACACTGCGCCTCTAAGAGTACCTCGTGTCCCGCGAGAGTACTAGTCCCCAGGGCATGGTACACAATATCTTTCAACGTACTAATTGTCTCTTTCGGTAGCTCTTCCAGGGAAGGACCCGATTGTCCGTAGAAATTTTGGATTCCATCATTGAAACTGGAAGAAGTATTCCTACGATTAAATCCGTGAAGCTCCGCCCATAAGCTGGAATTACTCATGTAGTCAAAGAAAGGGATTCGATCGGCAGCATCCAGATTTCTTGTAGCGTTGGATGATCTAGACACAAATGCACTCGAATTGGCATACATTACTGTTGGGTAACCATTACCTTCGGATTGGTCCTCCTCGATAGAGTTGAAGAGAGATTCGGCTGCCCTTGTACGTTCAGATATTGGCCGATTTTGCCTCTTGCCCGTTCCGAAGATAAGTGTCCTGTACGACAGCTTGCCGCTTGAGCCGTACCCAGGATTCTGCTGTCCGAAGATATTGAATTCGCGGTGAGTGGGATCGGCCTTGTCCTCTTCTGCTTTGCACGAGGCAGTATTTGAATCCCAAGTGTTCATGTTACAATACCACGTATCGGGTAGTTCGGAAGCAGAAATATGTTTGGGGAGTTTGCGCCATTTCTCGCACTTTTCACACTGCACCCATTCCTGATTATCTGGGTCTTCATCATCTTTATCACCTTTAGAACTCTTGGAACTTTTCCCCTTCTCTTTTTCTTTGTCCTTGTCTTCTTTTGGGGCGCGGCCACGACGGCCTCTTTTCTTCTCCCTCGGTACTTCAACAACATTCTCATCGTCCATTCTGTCTGGTTTTGACCTCTTACCTGTAGATCCCGTTGTTTTCTTTGTTTGCTCAATAGCCTGTGAGGGAAGATCGTTGTCTGAACGAGGGGATTCGGGTGCTGCATCCGAAGAAATTGTAGACGTGGGAGATGCTCGTCTTGGTTTCGAAGATGATTTTGGCACGTCATCCGGTTTTTCCGGAGGTGGACTTTTGGATGATGAACGATCTTTGAGCTTTTCCGATCGACTGAATTTACTGGAACCGTGCTCCGACGCCTGCCGTTCCGCTCTCTCTTCATTTTTTTCATTCGCTTCCGCCAGAAGTTCTGCATTTGGACGGCGGCCGCGCTTCCTTCTTCTCTTCTTTCTGGTGACTTCCTCTGCAGTCTGCTCAGGCGCCTCACAGTTACTCCTTGGAGGATCGTGTACGTTCATTTCACAATACCAATGCTTCGGAAGGTCTGACAAGCTCACAGTCGGTGGCAAAACACGCCATTTCTGGCAACTATCACACTGAACCCATTGTGGAGAATTTTCTTCTTCGTCTTGGTCACCATGTTTACGTTTTCCTTCTTTCTTCTCAAACCCTTGCGAAAGTGTTTTAATGTCGAGCTTTTCTTTGCGTCTCTTTCCCTTGGCATTTGGATCGTCATTGACACTTTCTTTACGAGCAGCAATTCGTTTGTTAGCTTGTTTGGCTGCACGACGACCAGCTCTACCAGTAGATTCCTTTTCCCTTGGAGTTTTTCCGCTGCCTCCCATGGGACCATTGCTGGGCTCTTTTGATCGCGGTGTCGTTGTTCTACCCGTTGAATCCTCGTCATCGGAGCCAGATGCCGCAACTGGAGATTTTTCAACCTCTTCTTCTTCGTTATGATCTGTCGTGCTTTCTTGGCGCTCAAACGCACTATGCTCTGAACTTGTAAGTACAGAATCTTCTTTTCTCTCCGCGTCAGCTTTGGGTGTTTCCTCACTCTTCTTCACCTTCATGGAAGATGCAACTTTCGAAACAGGTTTAGATATATCAATATCATCAGTTCTCTTTGCCGGTTCTGAAGACAATGGTTTCGGAACATCGGACATATCCGCCGAAGATGAACTTGAAATCTTTTGAATCGACAACGGCTTTGCAATCGGAGAGACCTTTGTTGAGGCAGACTCCTTATCCTCTTTTTCCTCGTCTTTTTGTTCAGGTAACCGAGAAGTCGTTTCGGAAACTATGGAAGTAGCTTTCTTTGCAGTTGACGTAGGTGCAGGGCTTATTCTTATAGTAAGTCTGGGTTTTTCCGTTTCTTTCGGTTTTTCAATCTTCATTGGCCCTTTTTCGACAATTTCGCCTTCGCTTTCTGTTGGGGAGGGGGGTTCGTTCTTATTCTTCTCAAGCGGTGCAGCAACCTTTTCAACTTCTTCCTCGAGATCAATCCTCTTCGGGGATTCGACTTCAGGCAGGGGTTTCTTTTTCAAAGAGATAAGTGTGCTGCTTTTCACACTCTCTTTCTCCTTCTTTTCATCTCTCTCCAAATTCATCTTTTTAGTCAGAGGTTGCTCGGGCACTGCGTTGTCAACAAGATCCAAAGTCCGTTTTTTACTAACAACTCCCTCTGCGGAAGGCTTTGTTGAGGTATTCGAGGTTGATGGATTTTCAGCTTCGGATACTTCGCCAGCTGAATCACCGTCAAGTTGAGCAGCCGTGGTGCTATTTTCAGCTTCTGGGTTTGACTCTTTATCTGTGGTTGTATTCTCTGAAGTCATTTCTTCGTCAACACTCATATCTGCTTTATCACTCTCCTGCGATCCTGGTGATGGCGACTTCTCTTCCACAACTGGCGTACGATTCAACGTTTCTTTCAACACCTTGGGATTTAATCGTAATTTAAGAGAAAGTTTTTTCGGTGCTTCCTTTTTCTCTGTTTCCTTCTCTACTTCATCCTCTTCTGTATTTCCGGCAGCAGAGGTGTGCTTTTCTGTTGGAGGCGAGGATTTTGCAGAAATTGAACTTTCTATTGGGGGAGACTCAACTGGAGCTGTTTCTGTTAATACTTCTGGTTTTACTGCTAGCGTTGGCTCTGCTGCTACTTTTGCTTTATGTGCAGTTGTTGGTTCTGGTGCAACTGGTGGTTCTGGCGCAACCGCTGGTTCTGGTGCAACTGGTGGTTCTGGCGCAACCACTATTTCTGGTGCAACTGGTGGTTCTGGCGCAACCGCTATTTCTGGTGCAACTGATGGCTCTGGGACAACCGATGGTTCTGGCGCAACTGATGGTTCTGGTGCAACTGATGGCTTTGGTGCATCTGCTGGTTCTGGTGCATCTACCTGTTCCGATGCATCTGCTGGCTCTGGTACAACTGCTGGTTCCGAATCAACTACTGGCTCTGGTAAAACTGTTGGCTCTGGTTTAACTGATAATGTTGGTGCAGTTGCTTTTTCCAGTACTACCGTAGGAGCTGGAGGTTGTACCGGTACTGGAGATGATGATTGCTTTTCCAACGACGATGCAACTTTAGAAGTATCTTCCTTATCGGTGTGTTCACTTTTCATTGGCTCCTGTGTTCCTGTTTTTTCCAGTGTAGTATTTGATTTTGACGTTGCTGTATCGGTCATCGGTTTAACTGCCGTCGCACTAGCTTCCATATCTGTGTCTGTCACGGGCTTTACTACTGGTGATGGAGGTTTTGAAGATGGCTTTTGTGGAGGCTCTATTAACGCTTCAACCGGCTGATGTTGCTTTACTTGTGGGGATTCTGACCCTACGGTCTCAGGTGATGGGGCGGCAGATGACGTTGCTGCATCATGTGCAAAGTGTTTTTGACGTGTTGTGTTGTCACTCTCGTGAGCTTTGGACGTTTCCGTATTTTGAGGAGTCACTGATCGTGATCGCACTGGTTCCATACCATCATCTTCTTCTTTCTTTTCGTAAGTTTTGTTTTCCTTCGAGGCAACCGCTTGCAATTTCTGCTTTTTTTCCTTGACGGCAACTTTACGATCTTTTTCTCGCATTTCAGGGTGGTCATCAGCTGGCGTTGGTGATTGGTATCGCGGCTTCTCTGGTGAGTTGTCTTCTCTCTCGTTGTCAGATGGAGGTATAAAGAAGCCAGGGTCGACACCAACGTGTCTTCCATTTCCTTCGTCGTCCACAACAATGTCCTTATCAGGGAATTTGGCAATTTCTGAGGTACCGTCATCATATTTGATTCGTATCTTGGACCCACGTTTCGAAACACCAGTCACAAGACCGCCGTACCATTTCAGCTTCCGGAAGTTCTTTCCATTTCGTTTGACTTTCGTGGCGAATCGGACTTTGACACGATGTCCACGAGCGATGTTCTTGCGTTTCTCTTCTACCGAAAGTTGTTCCATCCACTCAATAATTTCTGACGCTGGTGGGTAGACTGTTCTTGCCTTTCCAGTTGATTTTGATGACGAATTAGTTTCCTGTTCTGGGGAGGATTTCTTACCTGGTTTTATTTGCTCTTCTTCTGGTTGGGAGTGGTCCTCGTTATGTTTACTTGAAGATTTCTTCTTGCTCGACAAGTGCTGTTCCGCAGTATCGCCAATGGACGAGGATGCTTTAGCTTCAACTTCATCACCAAGATCGTTTGACTCTTTGGGTTTACTCGCTGCTGAGGATGACTTTTTCTTTTTCCATTGTTCTTGAATTCGATTCGCAGCAGAATTTCGATATTGCTGTTTCGCTTGTTTTTTCGCAAGCTTCTTTTGCTTTCTGGCGAGTTCTTGAGCTTTCCGTTCTTCGTCACTGCTGCTATCTTCATCAAACATGCTTCCCAAGTCGTTTTTCTTTGTTGGTTCACCGTTGTTGTCTTTGTCGCTATCGTTTTCGTCTTCATTGTCATTGTCGTGTCCTCTGTCCGAGAATTCAGCCTCGTTTTCGCTACTGGAATTTCCGTTGTCGCTGTCGTTGTCTTGGTCGCTTGAAGAAGAATCGGAACTGGAACCGCTGGGATGTGGTGAAAACCCGCCATCTCGCTTTGGTCTTCCAGGACCCTTCTTTTGGTCAGCTCGTCGCTTCCTTCGCCGCAGCTCATCTCGCCTTCTACGCTCTCGTTCTCTTTGTTGTGCAGCCATTTGTCCGCTCTCCTCAAGGGACTGTTTCATGGCCAGCCGTAATGAACTCATAGTCTAATTCTTTGCTCTTATGTTATTTGTATCGTTGTATTATTTGTTTAATCTGGAAGATAAATGGGAATAAGGCAAGGTGAGATTAGTTCTCTGTCAATCGTAAAGTGCAAAGACTCTGTTTGGAAGGCAAGTAAAAGTACGAATGGGCTCTCAACCAAACACGACTATATAAAAAGGACAAAACTGCAGGAACCTGGTATTGCCACGATCGATCACTCTTACGCCAAACGTGGATTCGCAGCAAAGTAACCCACCCCAAGCATTTCATTGGAATCTGAAATATGTTTCTGTACAAGATGGAAGGCAATGGAGTTCGAAAGGATATCCAAACAACCAACTCTTCAAACATGCAAAAAAGCCGTGGACGTCCTTGTCGTTATCCAGTTCTCCACGTAGGACCTCGTATTTGTTCTACGCCGAATGGACTTCCGGAAAACACTCCAGATAATACCGGGTGGCGAAGGGTATTTTATCAAATGATGTTTGAATGCACTACGAATTTCAAAAAGTCGTTCATAACGTACCTGTTACGTAATACTCAATGTGTGTTGTCAATGGCTTAGATCAATCAACGCCGCCTTTGATCAACTCTCAATAGTGCTCTGAGTCATCCAATGTTACGGTCTCCACAATATTTTGCTTGTTTCGACCATGCAAAATATACCCGGCTCTGATGGACTCTTTGAAATATACACATTTATTGCACAGTTGCCAGAAGTAAGGGCTACCCTACCCTCATCAATCTAGGATATAACGCCATTTGTTATTCCGTACGGACGTCCACCTGATAATGTACAGTTTCAGTGCGGTACACATAGGAATCTTTGTTCTTTTCGCCTATTTCTTTTATGAATGAAACAACATTAACATGGCAATTTAACGTCACCGTTAGCAGGATTACAATATGTCTGAAACAACTTTCGGACATCCATTTATTGCGAACCATGTCAAATATCATTGTCACATATAATAAAATTCCACTTAATATCGAAACCTCATTTTTGCGCTGACTATATATATATTAAAAAACGAATGAAGACGTACAATATATCTGTACTTAAGTTAAAAATAGGATACAGTGTGTACAATGATTTCGTGTGCACTACTACTTATGAATTTTTCTTGATCTACAAAGGCCACTATGAAAAGAAAGAAACATCTTTTTATATACTGTAAAAAGGCTTTATTATGGTCCAATGACTGGTCGTGGAAAACTGCATTGGTACGGCTCGCCGGTATCGGATTTGATTTGATTGGTTATCAAGCATTGTGCGTGTCTTTGTCTGTCATTCTGACCTTCAAGATCGAAATTTCCCATTGACCCGTGGAGAAAAAATCCTAGAGGTCCTAAAAATCCTCCAACCCTAACCTGTTTGACCGGTCGGCCATTCGGAGGGTGCTCCAGTGCAACAGCGATCCAGCAACGGCGGAGCATCTGTCTGCTTTCACCGTCCGTTCCTGTGAGAAGGGTTTTGTTAAACTCTCCTTGATTCAAGACAACAACGTCAAGACCACCATCCAACATTGACAGAATATCTATATCAAGTTGTATTCCTGCAAAGTCGAACTAGTTCGCAACGAAAATCGAGTTATACACCATGAGCGGCAATGAACCAGAACCTCTAGAAAACGATGATAAATTTCACATGAAGAAAGGCCCATTCAGTGTACTTTACAAAGCTGTTCAGGGTAATAGTCAGGTCTTGATTAATGTTCGTAATAATCACAAATACCTTGCTCGGGTCAAAGCTTATGACCGTCACATGAATCTGTGAGTATTATTTTAAAATGACAAACACATATACTATTGTGGTGTACTTCTTTCTCTCACGTGTTTCACATATTAATATTATTTTGCATGTTACTCCTATTTTTTTTTTAAAAATTACAGTTTGTTGGAAGATGTCAAGGAAATGTGGACTGAAACATCCAAGGGTGGTAAAGGGAAAACAAGGGGTACATTTAAAAATCAAGATCGATATGTGAGCAAGATGTTCCTTCGAGGAGATTCGGTTGTTTTAATAGTTCAGAATCCAGCGAGTCTTCAACCGCAATCATAGGTGAAAAACTAACTCTACAAAACAAAACAAACCCTCATTATGTACGGTATGCTGATAAGATTTGACTAGACTATAAGAGTTTGAATAATTGAACAAATTATGAATTCAAAAAATAGATTTTTCTTCTTTTTTCCACGTACTATTGTAAAGCCAAACCGAAGTAATGGAAATTCATAAAATTGAAAGATATCCTGATGAAAATTGTTGTTGGTGTTACCCTAGTTGTATTGTTGTGGGTGGGATTATGCATCGTGTTTCTTGGTCGTATGATGCATTTGTGTATACCTCTTCTCCCATAGGGCTATTTAGTTGAGAGCATCAAATCTGAAGCATCCCATTTTACGCCTAACTAGAACTCCTCCAAGATTCCTCCTTTCCAAAATAATTTGATGCTTCAAAAACATTACTCAATTGGATCAATAGTTGAAAACTATTGTTGACATTTCCCACCTTGCATCATCGTGGAAGCGACTAGAAAGAGCTTTTCTTGCTTGTATGTTTTAATTCGACATGTCGCTTCTATAAACTACTCTAGACTGCATCACAAGATATTCCACTTGACTCAATATGCCAACCTCCTGCAAACTCTAGAGAAGACTTTACTCAAATGGACATGAACTCAGTAGATGCAATACTTACACTTTTTAACAATGGTACATGCAACAAGCAAAAAGAATACGATAACAACAAAAAGCAGAGAGGTGTATTGGTACTAAATGGTGTTTATTTTTTTTATTTCCGAGAAAATTAAGACGAAGCTTCGGCTGCGAGCTTGGCAGACTTGCGAGTGGATCTCCTCTTGGAAATAAGAGAGCGGCGGGCCTCTCGTTGCTCGGCAAGCCTCTGAGCGACCAACCTCTTGTAGGCAGCAGCCTCCTCCTTGTTTCGGAGAACACTGTTCATCTTGGCGGCCTTGCGGGCACGCTTACGTTGAAGAACCAAGGGAGTTACAAGACGTTGGATCTTGGGTGCCTTACGGACCTCAGTTCCCTTCTTGTTAGTGAAGGTACGGGCAATAACGTACTTGCGAACATCATCATCCTTGGTAAGGTTAAAGAGCTTACGGATCTTGTTGGCACGCTTGGGACCAAGACGACGGGGAACATTGTCATCGGTAAGTCCAGCAATGGGCTTATCTCCGACCTTGGTAACAACAAGGTTAAGAACGGAAATGTCGTGTCCAACGATGCAACCACGGACGGATTTACGCTTACGCTCACCAGCACGACGCTGTCTGTAGGCCTTGTGTCCCTTCTTACACAAAAGACGAACACGGGTGTTGGTCAAAACACCTTGACGCATGGGGAAACCCTGCTTATCGTTACCACCAGAAATACGGAGAATGTATCCTTCGAACTCATCTCCCAAGACGGCTCCATCGACTTCTTGTGCCACACGCTTTTCGTAAAGGTTCTGAAGACGCTTTTCGTCATCGATTTCGATAATCTTTTGCATCCCCGAGGATGGGGCAGCGATATTGATCTATAAACAAGAGGTGAAACAGGCGGAAACAGGTTAGTACATAATTATGCTGACTGAGACGCTTTTCATCCACGCCCAAGTTCTATGAAACCATAGAAAAACCCGATCCGTCGACAACGAAGCATGCTGACAGAAACCATGGTGATTGCGTCGCGTCGCTCTACCCGCCAAGAAAAAGCAACCTCTCCTCATTGCTGAGATTGTTCCCGATTTTCAATGGGTAATGAGCCTACGCGATATCACGCATGTCCAACCAGGGACACCATGGACCGTCGACCATGAAGTTCAACGACCGATCGTTCCATCATTTCGTCTCCGACGTTTCCAACTTTTCCGCAACAATGCTAGATATCGCCGTCGCATTCCGTCGCACAACCGCAATCGCACCTTCATTGTCTTGTCGAGTTTTAGTTACACAGTTAAACACCACTTGTTCAAGGGAGGAAGATGGGAGACTTCAGGCGATGGGAAAACGCTCTTCTGACCCGCACGCTGTGAGAAATATATACGAAAGCCGCGCGTAGAAACATACGAGTTGCTGAATAAAAAGTAAGCGGTAAAAAATTTGCGCGATTATGCGTGATGAAAAAATACTTCTAACCCTATTTATTACGATCCAGCCAAAATGTTTCTCGCTTGCACGCGAAGCCGTTCCTGCTTTCTTGCTTCTGAGAAAAAACAAGAGCGAAATGGTTTTTGTATTTCTTTTCTTCACATCCAAAGAGTTTGTACTCCTTAATTCCCATTCATGCAATGTAATATGGAAAAAACTCGAAAAGAAGCTGATGAGTGACGAATGAATTGAATTTGAAATTAGGAACTGACATTTCGTGTTTGGAAAAGAACCTTAACTTAGCTTTTAAGAAAATTGAGGGATTCTACTAAGTTTAATATTAATATCGTATAAATAAATTTGGCATGGCTTGAACAAAATAATAAATCAAACTTGGTTCTTGGTTTATTTTTGAAAGTAAGAAAGACCACAGCGCAACAGGCTTGGCACTGCCGCTTCCGTCGTCTCTTAGTAGTTTGCGGCCAACCATATTCAAACGAAGATAAAAATTGATTTTCTCTTGTTGTCGAACGCCACATGTCAAATTGAGTTGTTCTAGACTAAAATTGTGCTCCAAAGCTTGTACTATAGCTTTTCGGCCTTCCTTTTGGGTGCAGAAAAAACCACCTAAATCAAGTTCCTTGAGAGCTGTACAACAATGACGAGACTTTAACAAAGTTGCAAAAGCCTTGAGACCTTCTGATTCAATTTGATTTCCATGCATCACCAGTGATTTGAGACAAAAATTTTGTTCAAGACTTTTGGCAATACTTTTAGCACCCAACTGGGTAATTTGGTTTTGACGAAGATTCAATATTCTCAGAGTTTCATTATTTCGTAAAAAGGTACCAACTGCCTCTGCGCCTGCATCGCCAATGTGATTGTAGGCAAGGTCAATTTTTTGGATCGTACAGTATTGCAAAGCTAGAGAATCAAGAAGAGCTTTCGAACCAATAGGACCAATATCATTGTACCAAAGAACTAGTGATTTTACAGTTGTATTTTCATTCTTTCTTAGCGATGTTGCCAGCATGTTGGCACCATGGTCGCCTATCTGTGCCCCAATCAGATCGACCTTCTTTAGAGATTTATCATTGTTTTCCAATAAAACGCATGATCTTGAAAGTCGTTGAGCTGAACTCATCTCTAGCTAGTGTTCATTTTCATTTCTGCCGTTTGTGGTCCCCGTCGTTTCTCCTTTGTCATCGATCCTTGGGACCCCTGGGCAGGAATCTCAGATCTCTCTCACACTGCGTTGGCGGGTTTCAACTTTCGAGCACTCTACTAGGGATAGGAAACTGACCGGCTAACTTTTTAAATATTATTTCTTATATTTTTTGTATATATAAATACAATGAACTCTCTAGCTAGGACTAAAACCCCGATACAGAAAGCTCGAAAGAAACTAACTGTTGGCTTTAACTTTTCCTATTACTCAGGACTTAGACTAACATTCACTATAGCCGTCGACATGACTTTGTGGATCCAGGAGCAATGTAAGGTATGAGTTATGGTATTTTTTTTACAGACTCGAAGGTTGCAACTGATACCCTGATAACCTCTGAAGCTTTGATCTTCAGCTGAAGAAACATCCATACAATGTTTGTTGAAT